>JASDQU010249769.1:1173-16401 GCA_032191745.1 Picea mariana | reverse complement strand
GGCATGAAAGCCTCAAAAGTAGTCAGTATACATCGTTAGGCTTAATCTATCAAAAATATAGTACAAAAAGGTGCCCTCAGCACATAAGTAGTCCTACGCTATCTAAGGTCTAGGCCTATTGGCCTTGCTGTAGTGGACAACGTCGTTTGCAAGACGTCGAAATAATTAGATCCAGGTCTGAGGCACCCCTACTACATGTGGCTACATAGTTGGGGGAATATCCTCGATCTCGGCCATAGGATTTGCATGAGAGAGAGAAGTAAGGTTCCTCTCTACTCGTAGTATGACTCTATCAACCTTCCCGGCTGTTGGCCTGCTATGGCTGGCTGTCTTGTTGTTGTTGGTCCCGCCTCTAGTCGAGGACAATGCCTGTTCCTGGCGAAGTTTGTCGGCTGAATTGGTCCCACATCTATACATAACAAAATGCTAAGTTATTACTCTGACATACACATAAAAAGGGTATATAAAAAAATAATAAAAATTTAATAACAGAAAAAAGAAATGTGTTATCTATCTCACCACGCTTCTCTCCAGGGGTCACGAGCATGTCAGGATCTCTAAGGAAGATTATCCCTGCATAGGGATAGTCCTTTATCACTAGAATTTGACGGGCCCACCAATCAAAGAATTTATCGTCAAAGGCCTCTTGGGTTCTTCCTCCACCTTGCCTAGAAAGCATAATTGCCCACTTGCACAATGTTGGGAAAGAGGGAATATTCCCTCGTACTGTCTCTCTAGGGCCAATGCTAGGCACTCTCTCAAAGAATAACGAGCATAGAACTGTGCCAAAACCAAAGTTTTTTTTTTATGCCTATGATAGTCTGTAAGTTGTCTCTTCATGCATATCAACATGGGAGTACTCCAGTCAAAGATAGTAGTGTCTAAGCATTGAATTGCATAGTGCATCTATGCATGAGAGCCCTGATGGGGTGTTGTGGATCCCATGATTCGCTCGATCATGAACAAAATAATTCAAAGTGAGAGGCTGGTAATCTTATGAATCGACACCTAAGAACCTACTTTCTCGGTACCAGCCTCACAATACATCCTGATGTAGTCCTCAATGTTGTATGGCCCCGAAGGAAAGGTCCTCAAGTTGATCAGTTCCCCTCTCCTAGAGAGCTCAGTCAAGAAGTATATATCCTCTGTAGTCGGGGTTAAAGATTGACCCTCCAGCATAAAATCCTCTGCATCTAGATCACAATACTCCACTAGAGAATTGAGAAACCATGGTTGTTCTCTCATGAACAGACACTGGAAACATTTCCACAAGCCACAATTTTTTAGCATAGCAATGGCTACAAGGTCCTGCTCAACCAAAACTTCCAGCTCCTCATGTTCCCTCTCTCTCTAGTGAACATACATCCTGTCACACAAAAAATATGGAGAGGGTTTAGTACTTGTGTTTTCTTTTTTCAGTACAAAAGGAGGTGTACACAGGCTGTAGTTTACACAGTTGCATATGTTCTCAGGCTTCTTATTATTCTCCTTGAGTACATACACGGGTTGGCCTTGGACAACTTGCATACATGCAAAGGTGACCCTTTTACAAGGGCGTGCACCTCCCAAACTAAAAATTAAATGAAAATTAATAGATTGAAAAGAAAGAGGGGGTGATTTATACTTACTTAGTCCAAGTGGGAGGGTTTTTCGTCCACCGTAGCTCCTGGAATTCGAGTTTTGATCAAAGGGGTTTTTGACTTCTTTTGTTAATTTCCAAATTGCAATGGTCAAAATGAGCTATTCACCTCTATTTATAGACTTTTTGGCCCTTTTTCCCTAATTTGGTCCCTTTTTTCACTTTTCATGACTTGGAGGCTACTTGATTTATATTTTGAGTTATCTTTGGGTCATTCTGATGGAATTGTCCTTTTGGTTTGGTAATTTTTTGGAGATGGGTTACACTCATATCGTCCCATGGTAAAAGTCATTTTTTCCAACTCTTGCATATAGGTTAGGTTTTCACTCCCAGCTTTTCGCATATTGTTGTCTTTTATGCTTTTCCATAGGATGGGTCCCACCAAAGTGCGACACGAAACCTTCTCTGCTGCTTTAGAAGTATTTTAATTAGGTAGTAGAGCCTACCTCTACATGGATGCCCTAGGTAGATCCTTTGCTTCATTTTTGGCGTCCATGCTTTGAGTTTGTCTATAGGCTTGGGAGTTCTTGTTAGTCCTGCCATGATTACATATTGAAGCCTCATTCTTTTCTCTAATCATCATTCTTCACCTTAAACCATAGGACTCCCTAATGAGCATGGCTTGTTGTCTTTCAAGCTCGCTTAAATTTTGAAAGCAACATCCAACGAGATTGTATTTATTCTTTTCGATCTCTTCTGGATTTACTTGAGAAAAGTTGCCCCCCTGGAGTGTTATCCACATTTTTGGTTATCGAGATAATATTATGATCATGTCATGATAATAGAAGATCAAACTCTTCATTGAAGAACATTTTCCTGAAGAAAGTTACACTTGACATTTTCTCAAAAATCATATTTTGAAAATAGTTCGCAGGCTGCTTATATCTCTCCTGCGAGAATCCTTAATTCCCGCATGCTGTCTTCATCTTGACTGCGGAATTTCCGCACTGTGTCAATGGTTAGAGTGCGGAAATATTTGTAAAGGAGAAAAATGAATAAGTTCTCGATCCTTCTAGAAGGAATCTTCTAGAAGGATGAGTTGGAGTTCGAATGGTTGGCAAAATACTGACTTTCCAGATATCTTGGGATCATTCCCTATCCAAGTAACTAATCAATCTTCTCCTATATATTGAGAAGATTGCTCATGGAAATGGTTAGAGGTAAGAAGTTGACAAGCTAGCAAGAGATTGATTGGAGAACTTGTGCAAGACTGTGTGAAGGATTGAAGCTACAACAACAAAAGACTACAAGCAAGGTCATTCATTTGTAGGTGAACTTCTTCATGCATGAGCAAGTGTGTGTGTCAGAGCTGGGAGCCATCGAAAGGAGATCTATGAAATCAAGGCTCAGGTTGTATATTTCTCTTTCATTTAATTTAATACATGAATGTGTCCTTTTCCCATAATGATGATATCATCTTATTACATCATTCCTTGATCACATGTATAGCCTAGGTTTTGAATATATTAATGCATTTGCTGTGATTGGTTTGTGTTGTTGTGATTGGAAGACACAAGAGCATCGGAGCAGAGCGAGGAACAACAGAGATAAAAGGAGAGCGTTCTTAAGGTATGAACACTTTCCATTTCTCGTAGTTCATTCAAAAACTAGATCTAGGGAAAAGTAGCATTCTGTCACGGTTTGTTCCAGATCCAGGTGGAGCTGGGGAGATTGGTCTGTGTCCGCACTCACAAATTCATCCTCAAACATGGAGTCTTCTTTAAGTCCTTTTCAGACTCTAGAAAAATGAAAATATTGTCGAGTGATCTTGTTTCCCTTCACGCCCGCCAAACTCAAATTTGAAGGCACATCTTTCCTGTGGTAGTTTATCCCTTTTTTGGTCAGTATGGATAATTTTACGAATAAAGGTATTCTCTAGGAACTTCGGTTTGCTGGAAGAGTATTGTTAGGCATAAGTTTAACCCTTTTTCGGGCCTGAGGGACTAAATTTTTGAAAAAGAAACATTCACCTTGGTTTTAGTTTATCTCTTTTTCAAGCCTTGGTGATTACTTACAAAAAAGGAACCCCCCCCCAAAGTCCATAGTTAAGCTCTTTTCAGACTCCCTAAATATGAAAAGATTGCTGAGTGACCTTGTTCCTTTCACACTCATTAAATTGGTCCAAAAAGAACATCTACTTGGCATGGGCTTAGCCTTTTTTCCAGCCAGTAGATTATTGCGGAAAAAGGTACACCTTGGGAGACTTGTCTCACCGGGAGAGTTCTCCTCAGTTATATTTTATAATTTTTCAGACTAAGGAGACTAAAATCAGAAAAAGGTCGTGAGTCCATAGTTAAGCTCTTTTTAGACTCCTTAAAATTGAAAAGATCGTCGAGTGATCTTGTCTCAATCACACTAGTTAAAATGGTTTTGAAGAGAAGTATTTTCGGTATAAGTTTAACCCTTTTTCAAATTGATTAGACTAATTGTGAAAAAGGAACTCCCCAGAGTCTTCTTTTGACATTTCTCAGACTCTCTAAACGTGAAAAACCACCGAGCTTACCTTCTCTGGGTTTGTAAAAATTTACATGGAAGGAGTCTTGTTGTGTCATGCTTCATCGCATTGTAGGTCTCATCTTTGCGTCTTTGGCCTAATATCGGCTCCATGTTGTTCTCAATTGAACCTTTAAATCATTCTTTGTCTTGTTGTGTCATGCTGCATCACAGTTTAGGTCTCATATTTGCGTCTTTGGCCTAATGTCGGCTCCATGTTGTTCTCAATTGAACCTTTAAATCATTCCTTATATGCAAGCCTTGCAACACTTCTTGCCTTTGTGATCTGACACCTTGACCCATGGAGGAATTTTCCCCGAGTGTCCTTATCTTGCACATGTCTCCTTACTTTGAGAATCAGTATGTTCCATGCACTTAGAACCAGTTTGCTTGCTCGCGACACTCGTTCCTCCTTTGTAACGTAGCATTTTTTTTATTCTTTTTCAATCTCATTAAAGATTGAAAAAGACAAAAAAATCAAATATTCCAAAAAGAGGGGACGGGAATTATACACTCTTTATTTGGCAGCAAGATAGTCGACCTTGGACAAATCACATCCTTTCATTTGTTAGCCAAGCATTGGGATCTAGTATGACCTTAGGAAGTTGTTCTTGCTACATAGATATGTGTACTCCTCCGTTTGGTTACTCTTCCAAACATCTGGAGAGTTCGTGGTGCCTCCCGCATCAAAGAATTATGTCAATATTACACTACCTAAGTGTGATAATCTTTCATGCTTTTGTCCAAGGGAAGTTTTATCCAACCTGAGTCAGCCATTCTACAATTTTTCTCTTGACTTTCATGAGTCGACCATCCCAAGAGTTCAATCAAGTCCAAATTCAAAATTGATGAAGTTCTGTGCCTAACAATTGAGATCCTCCAGTCTTTCCCCGACGACATGTCGAAAACCTCAGAGTAGTGAGTCTTACACTCCTATTGTAGTCCTACCTGAGTGGTTGAAGATCTTGAAGTTGTTTCTTGAGCTATGAAGTCCTCATCTCCAGCCACAGGCATTGATGCTTCTTGACGATGCATATTATATTGTACTTGAATATCATCGAATGATTTTGAGATGTAGATCCACTGTGTATTGCTCGCGACTACAATTTATATAGACATTTATCTATGACATGGATCTGTAGTGTACTTGATTGGCAGCCATGATTAGTTCATCCTGAGCATGGGTATGCCCGCCTCAGAGATATTATTATTGTTTTGCAGATGGCACCTCCCGAACTCTGGTCCCAGGCTCACTCGACTCTGTGCCTTCCCAATGGTAAATTTATTGTATATTATTTCGGCCATCAATTTCTCTTCTGACCTCAAAAATTAGGGGGCATCTATTATAGCCCTAAAATTGCCTACCTATGCATACATGGCATTGGCCTTTCTACTTGCACAATTTTCCAAATCACTGCTGAGGATCTCTCTTTAAAAAACTATTTTTTGGAGCATGTATGCGTCCTGTTGCACTATTGCCCACATACATACGTTAGATGCACACTAGAAAACCGACGTACATACGCTAGCTGCATACTAAAGAACCCGCGTTTATCTCCAAAAGTTGCAAGGAATTTGGCGGAGTTTACAGGCTATCGAGGGTTTCCCAACCAATTCACCCATGGTAGCCCGTACCCAAACCAAATAACTATCCTTTTTCCATATAAAAGGAGGTCTTGGGGTCCCATTCCACATTCAAGCATTAGAACAGAGAAACTCTACCAAAATTCCTTCCCGCTTTTGCTCAAGCTTTGTAGCCCCTTCTGAGATTTGGCCTCAACATTCCCCTTCCATCTCTCTTCCTATACAATCCCTTCCCTATTTCCCAAGGAGATCAGTTGATTGTGAGAGCTTTTACAGGAATGATGCACTTGGAGCAACAGTAAGAGGAGCCCAGACCAGGTTCATGGAGCGTCAGCCGACAAGAAGGTTGTAACCATTTGTAATCTTCACATCTGAATACAAGAGTTATGTTTATGTTGCAAATATTGTGTCTTTTGTGCTTAATTTATTAATGCATTTACATTCATATCTGAACCCTAACATTGATAAGTAGAGATAGAATATCTTGTAGATTTTTTGTCTAAATTGTTTGCAGGTCAGCTTTGGGAGGAGACCAGCAGCCCAAGAAACTACAAAGGAGAAGGAGGTCATCACCAACCAAAAGGACCTAAGGTACAATCTCTTTTCCTTCTCTTGTATTTTAAGTTCAGATTGTTTGGGGTAGTTTATAAGTAGAACCGTCTTTTAAGGGAGATCATTTCTTTGCCTGTAATTTGACCCTGGTATAGTAATAGGGGGATTTTCCCTGCTTGCAATGAGGCTCAGGCTTTTGTCTAGGGTCGTAACTTGACCTCAACACGTCAGGAATAATTTCGTATAACATCCCAGACTAAACATATATAAGATCTAATTGTTGGGCTTTAAAAATTTCTTCTTCCTCAGATGTTACCCCAGATGTAGAAACATCCTTCGAAATGTAAGGCTGTAAACATTTAAGAAACCATTCCAATAGGAACTCTAGAGGAATGCAGGCCTTGATCAACCTCTTCTGTCTACGCCACTCTTGGATGTGATCCGAGATATGGGTGGCTTTGTCCCAGCGGAAGTCCGACAAAAGTTCTATGCCGGAATTGTAATGAACCAACAATTGGAAGTAGTTGAGGAAGACTAAAACCATCTGATTAAAAGTTTTGTACGCCCCCCCTGGTAGCTCTATGTACCATTTCAGTGCGACCCCTGTGAGGGTGTGTTGAAACAATATTAAATGAATATAATCATCGTTAAGGGAATTAGAAGAGTACCAAAGATGAAAAGTATTGACGTGATCACCAGGATCCTCACTAGTATTGCCCTCAAATTTCAGAATATCTGAAGGAATCTTGGTGGTGACAGTGGGCCATGTCAAGTCATGATGCACTGGGTCATTCATCAATCTTGACAAGTTTGGAAAATTTAGCATGGCCAGAAACATGATAGGGGTTGTGGCATCTGGCCCTAAGATCCTGGGAAAGATTGTTGTTGGGGAATCACATCCCATCAAGGGTTCTGGTATGCACCATGGCCTTGTCTAGGATTGTAAAACCCCAGTCCGAACTGATTCATAAAGGAATGGTTGGGAACCATTCCAATAGGAATGTTATGATACAGATTTTAAATATTTCCCCCAGTCGGAGTAGCTCCAGGTTGGGGATTTCCCAAAGTGTGAAACTGACCTCCTCTGGCTGGGAATCCAAAGGATAGAGGTGGATTTTTCATGCCAAAAATGTTGGTCAGAATCGATGTGGAGGAGGTAGGTGTAAAGGATGGAACATAAGCAACAACTTGTCTGCCTGGTTGACTACTCCATCAAGGAGCATTAAGACTAGGATTAGACCTAGGGTGAAAAGGGGGTAGGCTTCCAACCGTAGGAGTCATTTGGGGACTATGAGCACCACCAAATGAGAATGGAATATGTGGAGGAGCCATGCCCCCAAGTCAAATACTAGTATTTGAATTAGACACTAGAATGGAAGATCAAAATTGTGATGTGAAATTCAGCATACCATAAGAAAAAGGGCTAGAGGACGTAGGAATGTTCAATGGACTGAGTATTGTAGCCCAACAAATGAAAAAGAGACCCAAAAGGGTTCATGACTATAGGTTGAGTATTAACTATAGGTCGGACAGGAGAGATGACGGGAACCTCCAGCACTACAACCATGGTGTTTGAAGGTGTCGAAGGAGTACCATTAACTATAGTAGGTATGGGAGTTGAAGGACTCCCAATATCTTTTTGACTTGACTCAATACTCATACTTGTATGACCACAAGTTTGGTAGGTGAAGTTGTGTGTACCATGTTTGATAACTTTACGCCTTTTAGAAAGCAAAGACTCAAGATGCGATGGTAACTTTAACAAATGGTGAGACCTGTGAGGAAGTTGGTCTGGCTCCATGATGACTCAAGACTTGAGATATAAAAACAAATCCTAAGACCAACTAACAATCAAAGAGCACACCAAAATAAACAAAAATGCCAATATGCACACAAACAGGATAAAGTGACTGAAAGGGTCCTCCCTCCCTTAAGTAGGTATGCCTCACCCAAGAGGGACTGGAGACTCCCTTCAAAAGATCAGAGGTATAATAATTAGTTATAAGGGCCCTCATGGCCTTAAAAATGAGTCGGTCATATCCCCCTGGAGAAGTAATCCTCCATAAAGGCTATGTGTTTTCCGACTCTTATCTGACCCAGGGTACCTGCAGAATAACCCCTGCAAGTAACCTATGTGGCTACCTATGTCATGAAACTAAGCCACCACAATATAACCAATGCGCAGGAAAATAGTCGTAAGTTAGGTCCACCATATGGGCAGGGCAACAAAGCTCGAAATATCGAAAGAACCACCTCTCACAGAGGTAAAGGTACCAGGAAGACCCCCATATACGAATAGATCCCAAGAAATATCTCTGACACTAACAAGGTATTGGAGGGATATCTCCTTAACCAACCTCGTGCGACCTCGTGCTTAACTCCACTGTGAGCGGAGCCTCCTGACGTCACCAATTATACAATGGATTACACAACTCCCTTAGTTAGATACATATGTTGAGTTTAATATCCTTGGAGAAGTTTACTCACAAAATCCTATTCTATGGCTCTAAATCTTAAGCTAGTTTGTGAAACTTGAAAAATAAAATCATTTCTAATCAATTTTAAATTTATCAGCGTTACTTTTAGTGGCTTTGTTTACTCAAAAGGTGTGGTCGTGAGACTGATGAAGTTATGACTCAACAAGTAAAAGAAATGAATATGAATATAATACAAAGTCCTAACTTCAAATCTTAATAAATGATAATCTTTTCAAAATGCAATTTTCAATTCAATTCTACAATTTCAAATAAGATGCAATCTTTTCATACATGTACTAAGATCAATGATAAGAACCCAAGAGATCAAATTCCAACAATGCAAAATGTATATATTTTGTGTTTTCAATATAAAAGAATGAAAATGCAAGGACTGAACAACAACTTGATATAAAGACCCCACTGTAAGAAAATAGAGACAAATCAAGTAGGATATCAAGAAGAAAACACCCAGCCCAATATGCAAGGACAACCAATCAAAAGAATGATGAGAAAGAAAAACCGCCCGAAAACTCAACCAAAGAAAGGTTTCCTATCACTCTGTAGGAACTTAACAGTTATGACAGAGACCTAAGAAGACTCAACAACCATCAAAGCTTACCCAACAAACATCAAACTCAGGAATCAAGAAAAAAAGGATGATGTACATGATTGTTCAGGAGAAAATCACGTATGTATGCGCCCTATAGAATGACAACTTGTGTATTTACACGTTTGTCAAGGGAAAACCTGCGTATATGTATTAAAACATTGCCGAGTTAAGGATAAGGCCAAGAAACTTAGACTCAAAATGAAAATAGGCTATCAAGCAGTCAGATGACAAGAAAACTCAAGCTAACCGAAAGAAATCAAAGGAGAAAAACACTCCAAACCCTGAAAAGAAGATTCCTTCCCTAGTATGGTCGCCAATTATGTTACAAGGAAAATCACTCTATGGCATGGGTAAAAACACAACAGACGGAAATGACTGCAGAAATCAACTCTAATCTCAAGTATGCTATATAAACAAACATGCTAACAAGACAAGATAAAGGGCCTACCTCATCCAAACGTTCGATGAAGTCCACCGTTGAGCACTTGGCTCAAAGCTATATACCTGCAACTTGTCCTCAACAACCAAGATATGCAATCATATCGTGATAGTATATAAATTTAGCACATAAATTAGCATAATCCGTCAATATTCATAACAAATATGCCCATGGAATAACAATTCAAATATTTGCAAGACATTAATTGGACGAGAAAAGAGTATTTCTATTAAAATATGAACAACAGAAGTATATGAATGACAAAATTCCATGTCAGCACGTCTCAAAACTGAGAAACTAAGTCCCTTCTAGCTATGCCTCCACCACTTCAATCATCCACCAAAGGAAAGCTCATATAAGAGAGACAATGTGGTTCTCCATCAAACAGGGAAGAGCTTGGGGGCTGAACAATGTGTTCAGACATAAAAGGACAAAGGGATGCAGACTTAATATGAAGTGAATAATTTCTCCAGAGTAACTTTTCTCTCAAAGTTGAATTCTTCTCCCCTCTTCCACATCTTGGATATGGCCCATTTATAGCCTTCAAATGGAACTAAAGGGCCGAGTCAGAACATTTCCAGTATATCTGGAACAATTAATAGAACAAGAAAATATATTGTGCAAGTAACAAGAACATCAAATATAGAGCAAAAATATAGAGAAAAAATATAATATTGATACCACATAAAGCTTAGTTCACTTGCCTCTTCAAGGAGGCAACCTCTAAATGAGAAGAGCTCTCTTACAATAATCCTCAACCCTTACAATGGAGAGATGCATTCTTTAAATATAGTTCACAACTAGAAATACCATGGGCCAATACCAAGGGCCAATACCATGGGCTATCCATAACTAATTTATAAAATTCCACTAACTAACCTCCTAACTACTTGTGGTCCCAATAATAATGAGGGTTGACCACTTAATACAATGAAAAATAACTAATGACTAACTATGAGGGGTTAGGGATGGATCCTAACATGCCCCCCCCCTTCAAAAGTAACCTTTCCCTCAAGGCTGAATATGGAGAAACTATTGCAGGATGGTAGTTGGTTCCCACGTTGCATCCTCTAGAAATGTGTCCTTCCATATGATCAACATTTTTTTGACAGTTCGGCCCCGTAGGTGATGCTATCGCATGTTGAGGATAGATTCGGGCTGCAGCCAAATAGAGCCTTCTTCATCTAGTTTAGGTAGGATGGTTTGAACCCAACAATTCTGACCCACCACTTTCTTCAAACAAGAAACATGGAACACTGGATGTATTTTGGAGGCAGCTGGAAGTGCAAGTTTGTAGGAAACTGGACTAATGCATTTGAGAATCTTATAGGGGCCATAAAATTTGGGTGCCAACTTGTGATGGCTCTGAGATTTGAGTGATGTTTTCTTGTAATGTTGGAGTCGGAGAAACACCCGATCACCCTCTTGGAAAACCATTTCGAAGCACTTCTGGTCAACTTGTTGCTTCATACAATTTTGGGTCATGTGGAGGTTTTCCTTTAGGGTCGCGAGTGTAACTACCCTACCTTGCAAAAACTTGTTAATAACCTGGACATTTGATGTGCCTGGAAGATATGAAGTTATTGTAGGGGGTTATTGGCCATACACCATTTCATATGGTATCATTTTGGTGGTTCTATGATAAGAAGTGTTGTACCACCATTCTACCATTAGTAACCATTGCACCCACTGATGTTGTTTTTCTGAAACAAAACAACACAAGTAAGTTTCCAAACACTTATTGACCACTTCTTTTTGGCCATTTGTCTATGGGTGGTATGTTGTGCTCATGTTCAATTGTGTGCTCTGTAATTTAAACAATTCCTACCAAAAGGCATTGGTGAGGTTGGGTCACAGTCAAATAAAATAGATGTGGGCAGGCCATGCAACTTGAAAATTTGATCAATGAAAAATTGTGAAACTAGAGCTGGCGTAAAAGGGTGTGGTAAGGCACAGAAATGTGCATACTTGGAGAGGAGTTTGACCACTAGCATTATGATTGACTTGTTACCTTCTTTGGGAAGGCCCACTATAAATTCCATGGAGATGTCAGTCCAAATAGAAGATGGAATGGGTAATGGTTGGAGAGCTCCAAGCGTCTTGACAGTTTCACCTTTATGGCATTGAAAAATATCACATTCGGTGACCAAGGTGAGGATATCCTTATTCATACCTTCCCAAAAAATAGAGAGGAAAGCACAAGCATAGGTATTTTGTAAGCCTAAGTGACCTGCAAGAGCAGAAGACTATATCTCATTTAATATCCTTGGCTTGAGTGCTGAACCAGAGACAGAACCAAGTGATCCTTATATCTGAGTACATTGTCTTTCCAAGTATAGCTGGTGGGACGACTAGTGTCAGTTTGAAGACATTGAATTATCTAGGAGATAGTGGAATGGGCTAGACATTCATGCTAAACTTCATCAATCCAATGAGGGATTGGAAATGATAGAGCAAAGAGGGACCCTTCATCTTCATATTTCCTAGACAACGTGTATGCCACCATGTGGTATTTTCATTTCTTATAGATGATCTCATAATCATAACCCAAGATTTTGGCCAACCACTTATTTTGTTCTAGGGATGAGAACCTCTGCTCAGGGAAATACTTGAGACTATGGTGATCTATTTTTATATGAAAATGATGCCCCAATAGATATGGTCGCCAAGTGTGTGCAACATGGAGAATGGCCATCATTTCCTTTTCATATGTAGATTTTCCCAAATTGAAACCACTCAAAGACTGGCTAGTGAAAGAAAGAGGTTGACCGTCTTGGGTGACAAGTGCACCAATACTAGTTCCTGAAGCATCTGATTTGACCAAAAAAGTTTTTTTGAAGTCATGGACTGCTAAGATAGGGTAGTACACATTGCCTGCTTCAAATCTAGGAAGGATTTCTCTGCTACAGGGGTCCACTGAAATGCATTCTTCTTAAGAAGGTTCGTCAATGGCCAACCGATTTTTCCATAATGGTGGACACATTTCCTGTAATATCCGATGAGGCCAAGGAAAAACTGAAGGCTTTTCAAGGTCTTAGAATGTGGCCAATCCTGCATGGATTGAATTATTTTTGGGTCCATGTGTACTCCATCACGGTTGACAATGTGTTCCACGTATTCGACCTCACTTGCCCCAAAGGAACACTTGGAATTTTTTACAAACAACTGATGGTCCTGTAACAACTGGAGTATTTTGTCAACATGTTGAAGATGGGAATCCCAATTATAGCTATAAATAAGAATTTCATCAAAGAAAACTAGGGCAAACTTCTGAAGGTAGGGCTTCAATAGTTTAATCATGAGACTTTGGAAGGTAGAGGGAGCATTGCAAATTCCAAAAGGAATTACCAAGAACTCATAATGGCCTTCATGAGTTCTAAAAGAGGTCTTTGAAATATTGTTAGGGACCTAACCCCTCACATATATAGAATAATATATTCCGATGTAATAAAGGTCAATATTAATAAGGCCTAGCAATAAGGAAGAATAAGTCAAATGTAAGAAGACCTAATAGAAGNGCTTCCACTTCTAGAAGGATCTTCCTCTAGATGGTTCTTTTGATAGACATATCTAGTATAAATAAGAGTCGAGGGTATGAAAACTTTTTCCTTGGATGTTATTATAATAGGGCTCTGCTCGACTGGAGGTTGCCCCCTCGAAGAGGCAAGTGAACATTTCTCTCAGTAATCAAAGTGCTCTTTCTGGAGTTATTATGGTATCATTTTGGTATTATTGTGGTGTTGTTTTGGTTATATTGTTGTTCATTAGCCATTTCTAGCATTTTATTTCTGTTCTGCATACTTTTTATATCTAGAATATTACGAGTGGTATCAGAGCACTTTCCTCGGCAGAAAATTTTGGGTTATTTTTTTTTCTTCAGGGTAGAGACGTATTCCAGTGTCTTTAAGATATAGAGATCTGTCGTTACATGCATAAAACCATGGTCAGGGATTCATACATGCAGGAAATACAAGTGGTACTTATGTGCACATATGTTATCCACCCTTGTAACCCCTGTTGGTACCCCTTTGAGTGGTAGTGCATCAGATAACACCTGTATACATATTTCCCTAGATTTCATGAAGCCCTCCTTAGATAAACCGATCGCCCACTTGACTGCTATAGTTCCACCAAGAACAACACTCAGGGAGATACTCTCTAGTACCTGGGTAGTCAGGTAGTATGGCTAAGGGCACGGTCTAGCCTCCTTAGTTTTTGCCCTGAGATATTGGGCCGAGTACTACTGTTGGACCCTATACGTATATTAGAGAGCTATAGCACAGGAAAACCCTTGTCTATAGAACCCTTGAATACCTAACCTTTGGGGACGGAAAAACAAAAACAAAATAGACCGGATCTATTACCACGCAACTGTGTCTCCTGCATTTGAGTTTCCAAATCACTACACATTTATTCCTGATTAAGAATTTGGGCATTTCATCACTGTAGTATTCTTCAGACCAGAGTATAACTCCACAGGTGTGTTTAAGGATAAATTAGTTAGTGCAAACACAGACCAATCTCCCCAGATCCACCTGGATCTGGAACAAACCGTGACAAAATACTACTCTTTCCCTAGTTCTAAAGTATTGAATGGACAAGAGAAAAAGGATGATGTACTTACTTTATAAAAGCTCTCCTTTTATCTCTGTTGTTCCTCGCCCTGCTACGATGCTCTTGCGTCGTCCAATCACAACAACACAAACCAATCACAGCAAAGACATTAATATATTCAAAACCCTAGACTATACATGTGATCAAGGAATCATGTAATAAGATGATATCATCATTATGGGAAAGGGACATACTCATGTATTATATTAACTGAAAGAGAAATATACAACCTGAGCCTTGATGTCGTAGATCTCCTTTCAATGGTTTCTAGCTTTGACACACACACATTTGCTCATCATGCATGAAGAACTTCCACTACTTGTGATAACCTTGTGGCTGTCTCTATCTGCTGCAGCATCAATTCTCCATACACCAATGCACCAATTCTCCAATATCTTACTCTTGCTAATTTGCCACTTAACCATTTCCATGAGCAATCTCTTCAATATATAAGAGAAGATTGTTTAGTTACTTGGATAAAGAGTAATCCCAAGATATCTGGAAACTCATTAATTTTCCAACCATTCGAACTCCAACTCATCCTTCTAGAAGATTCCTTCTAGAAGGATCGAGAACTTATTCATTTTCTCCCTTTAGAAACATTTCCGCACCCTAACCATTAACACAGTGCGGAAAGTCCGCAGTCAAGATGAATGCAACATGCGGAAATTAAGGATTCCCGCAAGAGAGACATAAGCAGCCTGCGTACTATTCCCAGAAATGTGAATTTGAGAAAATGACAAGTGTAACTTTCTTCTTGAAAATGATCTTTATGAAGAGTTAGATCTTCCATTATCATGCCATCATCATGTCATCATCT
>JASDQU010249766.1:5352-16401 GCA_032191745.1 Picea mariana | reverse complement strand
TTTTGCTATTTTAGCATTTTTCACTATTTTTAGTGTTTTTCTAAATTAATCCTGGATTAAGGGATTAGGGTTTTGGTAGCTGTAGAATACCTAAAATATTGTATATATTGTATTGTAAATGGTGAAATCAATACAATGAAGAGTTTAGAGGCGCGGCACCAAGGAAGGTTGGTTTCCTCCTGGTTAAGGGTTTCCAACGTAAATCACTATGTACTGTGTATATGAGTCATTGATTAATTTATGTTTTGCTTACGAATCCATGTGCATTGCTTTACTTCACATGTTTAAAACTTACAATTTATTCCTTTTTTCAAAAGGTCATAACTTTCACATCCAAAGTCCGTTTTTTGTGTCATTTTTTTTAAACAACCTATTTTTTTGAGAAGTTTCCATCAAGACCATCAGTTTCATGTTTTAAATACACATTCTATGCATATTTAATATGGCTTCATATAGTGATATTTTGTTTACTAGTACCAACTACTTCTCATGGAAATCCCATATGGAAGATGTATTAGTAAGTAAATGATTGTATCAGATTACCTTGGGAAAATAACTAGAACCCACTAATGATGAAAATAAATTAAAATGGGATAATAAGAGTGAAAAATAACGTGGAATAATCAGAATGTCCATCTCTCCCAATTTAAGGTTTCACCTTTAAGGAATTGATGGCCTAGATAAATCCCGGGAAAAGATTGAAGCCGTGTTCAGTAAACACAATATTATTCGAGCCCACTAGTTAGAAAATCAGTTAATGAATTTAAGTCCCAATGATTTTCCTTTCATTGAATATTATTTATCTAAGTTCAAAACACTTAGAATTTTATGTATAGACATCAAAAGAGATCTGAAGGAAGACTGATGCATCTATATTATTCTTTCTAATCTTGGTGCATATTTTGTGTTTGTATCTACCTTTTATGTCACCAGAGAATTTCTAGGTAGTGTTTACCAAAATATCTCTCTTGAGTCTTTTTGTGATGCTCTTATTCGAGATCAAGATAATCTTGTGCAACAAGGATTGATCAACACTACAGGTATATCCAACAAATCCTTAGTGGCCTAGAAAAAGTATAAATCCAAGAATGTCTAGAAGTAACATCCTTACCACAACAATAAGAAAAACAAGGGTCCTAAACCCTCTCTGCTAGATTTTTCTCCTAATGGTGACAAAGGAAGAAAAACCAAAATAAGAAGACTGACAGACATTACAACGTTTGTGGGAAAGATGTGTTAGAAATATTGTTGTCTCTAATGTCAAAGATAGGGGGAGCTTATAGATGTCCGAAATAAATATTACAAGCCTACAAATGTCCAAGATAAAGATTGCAAGATGGAGATTGTTGAAAGTATTATTTTTGGATTTTTGATGATCAATTTGGACATCTTATATTTTAATTCATTTTTACCCTACATACCTATATCAAATGGGAGCACAAGTTATATGGTTGGAAATCCTATTCCGATACCTTTCCAACAGTATATGGAACTCCCTCTATCTCCCTAGGAATGGGGAGATATGAATTTTTTCATCCGACAACCCAACTAGAAAATTGAAGTTGGCTTAGCCAGTCTTTGTAAGACATCCCTGAAAGTGGGCACAATTTCTATAAATACATGATAGATGTGCACATTTTTAGAACAACCAAGCAACATATCAATTC
The DNA here is from genome assembly GCA_032191745.1 of Picea mariana. NCBI lineage: Eukaryota > Viridiplantae > Streptophyta > Pinopsida > Pinales > Pinaceae > Picea > Picea mariana. The sequence continues at coordinate 14,734 of JASDQU010249766.1, read as the reverse complement.
TAAGGTGTGTAGAAGTGATCTGAGGTGGATTAAAGGGGTTGGGGTGTCTTTTTGGGATCTAAAGGCATGTAAGAGAAGTCTAAGGGGTTTTCCTTGGGATTTTTCTTGTTCTTAAGGTGAACTATGAAGGAATGAAGGTCTGTAATGCTGCAAAGTGCATTGTTTTAAGGTTGTAATGTTACCATCAATGACTATATTTTGGGAATGAAGCTATGACGCTTGCTACAACATGAAGGCTACATGTGACTAAGGTTTGAAGGATTGAGTGTGGAATGGAGTATGTGGGTGAAGTTGTAAGTACTCTATGTATGAAGATCTTGGATTGGTTTCTACACATTAGGTTGGTGTCTATATGTGATATTGAGTTGGAGCTCATTTTAGGAGATTAGTGTCTCCAGTAGGTTGGTTCCTACAATTTTTGTAATAGTAGGTTAGTGCCTACATATATTTATAAATATAAGTTTATGTTTTTCTCTTGATTGAGTTTCCACGTTAAATCTCGTGCATTGTGATTTGAGTTTATATGTGATTATTGTTTCTCATCTAATGAATGGTTAAATATAGGAAAATGTATCTTATATTAATTCACCCACCCTCTTAGTATAAGCATAAGTTCAAAAATTGGTATCAGAGTGAGTTCCTTTGGAAATAATATAACCATGGAAGGTAGATAGCAGGATCACACATGGTTGTTCAAGAAGAATTCCTCTTCATATCCATGGATACAAAGTCTATTGATAAAGAAAATGAAGACAATCAGAAAGAAAAATCAGATTTAGGAGAATAAGACATTGATGGGGAAGTGAATCTTGAAGAATAACTCATTAGTTCCTTAGAAGAAATATACAAGCTAAAGGGAAAGAATAACAAGAAGAAAGAAAAATTGTAGAAATATGAAAATGAGGATCATGATATTGAAAAAAAAAGAGAAGACAATTATCATCCTGAAGACTCAACTAGAAGAGACAAAGGGGATAGAAAAAGTGGTGAGAATCCAACTGAAATAAAATGAATAAAATTGCAAGAAGCTAGAGGCTAAAATCATTTCCTTAAGCAAGGAACTCGAAAAAACAATTGATCAATTGAATAGAAGCTTGAATTTTGGAAAGAGTACCGAATTATTAGATAATATTCTTAGTTTCCAAAGGTCACCATTCATCAAGATAGGTCTTGGTTACGATGAAGAAAAAAAGAACCAAGAGGGAGATGCAAGCACTAAGGTCACAAAGCCATCGGAAAAGGAAAATGAAGAAAATCCTAAAATCTATGCCAATATTCTCAAAGACTCCATAAAAAATAAAAGAAACACCAAGAAAGGAAATAATGACCAACACAAATCTGATTCTTTCCATAGGAATGAGTTCATAAGAGTTCTTCCACCAATAATATCTTTCATAAATCAATACCAACATATCTTTCTTGGCTATTGTTTTTCTTGCAATAATTTTGGTTATAAAAAAATATATTGTAGATCTTATGCAAGAAGTGATCATGTGGGAGATAGAAATAGAGGTTCTTATAATACCTCAAAGATTGATTAAATGTGAGCAACAAAACCATAAGTTCTCATGGGTTTGTTGATAGAAACTACAATTCATTTTCTCCCCTGCTTGATTACAACACTGAATGTTATAAGTGAAATAATTATGGGCACATATCACGTGACTATATAAGTGGCATAATAAAGTCTTTTAAACAAAATAGGGAAGATGATGTTCTTACCAAGCATAGAGAATAATACACAAAGGTGTGTTAAAAGAAGCAAGAAGAACCAAATAAGGAAGAATGTGGACTTGCAATGTATGCTGAAGATAAAGGAATCCAATGGTACATTGACAATGGATGTTCAAAACACATGATACAGAATCAAAACAAATTTCTCACCCTAAAGGAAAAAGAAGGAGGCAATGTTACCTTTGGGGGTAATGCTTCTTCAAGGACAGTTGGAAAAGGTACCATTAGTCTTGATGATGGAAGACTAAAACACATAATGTCTTGTATGTTGATGGGTTAAACACAATCTTCTAAATGTCAGTCAAATATGTGATCAAGGATACAACTTCACATTTAATTCTTAAATATGAGAGATAAGTAAACCATGTTCAAGAATATTGGTGGGAAAAGAAAACAAAACCCCAAGAAATGTATATGTTCTCGATGAAGTCAAAGGAGAATAATGTTGTATGAGAGAAGTAAATGAAAGTTGGTTATGACATAGAAGGATAGGTCATATAAACTTTGAAAATCTAGTAAAACTCAACAAGACACAACCAATAAGAGATATGCCAAGGATCTAAAAACCTATCGACATTGTTTGCAAGCCATGTCAACATGGAAGCATACGAGAGTAAGTTTTAAAACAAAGGAGTAATCAACATCAAAGACATTTGAACTTGTACATACAACCCTCTATGGGATATCAAGAACAAAAACTTTAAAATGTGAGAGTTATTTTATGTTGCTCATTGATAATTACACAATAATGACATGGGTTACATTTATTAAAGAAAAATATGAAGCATTTGAGAAGTTTAAATATTTCAAATCCTTAGTTGAAAATGAGACTGATTCAAAAATCAAGTGCTTAAGACCAGACATAGGAGGTGATTTTACGTCTTATGAATTTGATGAATTCTATGAGAATCATGGAATCAAGAGACATTTTTCGGTAGCAATGAATCCACAACAAAATGGAGTTGTAAAAAGGTAGAACATAACTATACAATAAATGGCTAGAAAAATGTTGAATGAAGCCAAATAACTAGACACCTTTTGGAGAGAAGTAGTTAGAACAACGGTATACATTTTGAACATGGCACAAATTAGAGTGAACAACAACAAGATGCCGTATGAATTATGGAAAGGTAGACCAACTACAATCAAACACTTCAAAGTATTTTGAAGTAAGTGATATATAAAGAGAAATAAATATAATTTAGGCAAGTTTGATTATAGAACAAATGAAGGCATCTTTCTTGGCTATGCATATGGAAGTAAGGCCTACAAATTCTATAAAAAAATACTACACAAGATTGTAGATAGTATTGATGTAAGAGTGGATGAATCAATACCTCAAAAAGAAAATTTAGAAACAAATGAAGACCCAGAGGAGACATTATACAAAGAAGAAGAAAAAGAAGAAGAAAAGAAAGAACAAGAAGAAATAGAATGTTGATATCCAAAGATTCCATCCAAAATTGTCGAAAAGAATAATCTAGAAAGTTAGATTCTTGGTGATAAATATGCAGGAATTTAGACTAGAAGAATATTGAACTTTTCTTTGTTATCTAAAATAGATCCCAAGAATTTTACACAAGCTAGTGAATATAAGCATTGGGTTAATGCTATGAAAGAATGAGACATGTGAACTTGTGCCCATACCAAAAGAAAAGGATGTTATCGACACCAAATGGGTCTTCATAAACAAATTGGATGAATATGGAAAAGTAGTAAGAAATAAATTAAGATTGGTCTATAAAGGGTATTCTCAAGTTAAGGGTATCGAATTTTAAGAAACCTTTGCTCTAGTTGCAAGATTAGAAGCAATCAAAATGTTTTTGGCATTTTCATGTTTCAAGAATTTCAAAGTTTATCAAATGGATGTCAAGTCAAGCTTTCTAAATGGAAATATAGAAGAATTATATATGGAACTGACAAATGGATTTCAATTGTCAGATAATGAAGATTATGTCTACAAACTGAAGAAATCACTGTGGACTAAAGCAAGCTCCTAGATCTTGGTATTCAAGACTTGAAAAATACCTGCAACAATAAGGTTTAAAAAGAGGAGGTGTAGATAACAATCATTACATCAAAATAGACAATGAATATATGTTAATCATTGTGGTTTATGTGGATGATATCATTTTTGGAAGTAAAATTGATAGAATGAGCAAAAAATTTGCAGAAGAAATGCAAAAAGAATTTGAGATGTCCATTCTTGGAGAATTGTCATTCTTTCTAGGGTCGCATATTTTTCAATCCAACAAAAGCATGTTGATTTCCCAGATCAAATATATCAAGGAAAAGTTGAAGAAATTTAGAATGAAAGACTGTGCACCTGTCAGTACAACCACGATCACAAGATGTAAGTTAAGAAAAGATGATTAATCTCCATAATAAAATCACACATTGTACATGTCAATGATTGACAACCTACTATATGTAAAAACATCAAGGCCAGAAATCACGCAAGTCATAGGATTGGTTACAAGATTTCAATATGCACCAATTGAGACATATGTGCAAGTATTAAAAATAATATTCAGATATTTGAAAGGAAAATTGGACTTTGGCTTGTGGTATTCAAGAAGTAAGGACTTCACTCTAGCAACATATACAAATGAAAATTGAGAAGAAAGTATTGATGACAAGAAAATTACCAGTGGTGAAGCATTCTTTCTAGGAAACTGTTTAGTATCATGGTTGAGAAAGAAGCAAACTTCAATCTTTCTATCCACAACAAAAGCCAAATATATTGCATCAACAACATGTTGCACACAATTTTTCTGGATGAAACAAACATTGAATGATATCAAGGTAGAATATGATCAACTAATATCAATCATCTGTGAAAACATAAGTGCAATCAAAATTTCAAAGAACCATGTTATGCATTGAAAGACAAATAATATTCCAATCAAGTACCACTTCCTAAGAGAATAGGTAGTCGAGAAAAATGTCAAGTTATAATACATTACCACCAAAGAACATGTTACATATATTTTTACCAAACCCCTTCCCAGAGACACATTTGAATATCTCAGGTAGAATTTGGGAGTGATATCCTTCTCATGTCGTTAGTAAAGGGATGCACAAGCTCAGGGGGATAAACCCTTTTCCATTGATGTCAAAGGGGGAGAAGTTGCAAAGAGAGGAAGAATTGCAGACACAAGGAGAGTTGCGAACGTGGGGAGTATTAGATAATTGACTAAGCATTGCCATCAATGAAAAAGGGGGATATTGTTGGAAATATTATTGTCATTGATGTCAAAGATAAGTGGAGCCTACATATTTCCAAGTTAAATATTATAAGCCTACAAATGTCCAAGATAATTATTGCAAGATGGAGATTGTTGAAAGTATTATTTTTGTATTTTTGATGATCAATTTGGATACCTTATGCCTCAAGGAATTTTTACCCTACATACCTAACTCAAATGGGATTGGAAATATTATTTTGATACTTTTCCAATGGTATATGGAATTTCTTCTAACTCCCTAGGAATGAGGAGATATGAAGTTTTTTGTTTGACAACCCAACCAAAAAATTGAAGTCGGTTCAACTAGTCTTTATAGGTCGACCCTGAAAGTAAGGATATAATTACTATAAATATAGGATAGATGTGCGCATTTGTAGAGAAACCAAGAAAGAGATAAAGTTTGAGGTGTGTAAAAGTGATCTAAGGTGCACTAAAGGAGCTAGGGTGTATTTTTGGGTTCTAAAGGTGTGCAAGAGAAGTCTAAGGGGTTTTTCTTGCAAATTTTCTTGTTCTTAAGGTGCACAATGATGGAATGAAGGTTTGTGATGCTGCAAAGTGCATTGTTTTTAGTTTGTGATTTTTTCATCAGTGATTGTATTCTGGGAATGATGCTATGAGGCTTCCTAAGTCTTGATGGATACACGTGAATAAGGTTTGAAGGATTGTCTATGGAATGAAGCATGTAGGTGAAGTCAAAAGTACTATATGTATGAAGATGTTGGATTGGTGTCTACACATATCTTTTTGAGTTGGTTCTCAAGTGAGGGTATTGGTGTCTCCAGTAGGTTGGTGCTTTCAAATATTGTTACAATAGGTTGGTGTGTACATGTGCTACTGAGTTGGTTCTTAGTTAAGGAGATTGGTGTCTCCATTAGGTTGGTACTTACAATCTTTGTAACAGTAGGTTGTTTCCTAAAAACATTTATAAATACAAGTTTATGGTTTTATCCTGATTGGGTTTCCACATTAAACTCTATGCATTGTGATTTTATTTGATATGTGATTATTGTTTCTCAGCTAATGAATGATTGATGAACTGTTAAATAAACTAAAAAGTATCTTATACTGATTTAGCCTCCCCTCTCAGTATAATCATAAGTTCAACAAGATGGTCATGTGAAGTTCAAATATTTTATAAGGATGGAAGCCTTAAAAGCAACGATGAATAAACACAAAATCAATATTGATTCTTATTCTTATTCTTCTCATGGACATGCACTTTCTGATTCTGGTTTCTCCTTCAATACAACTAAAATTCTTTTTCTGATGAGTGGCTTATTGATTCTGAAGCATCTTATCATATGGATAAGGATCAAGCCATCTTTTATGCTCTTAATGAATGTAAAACAAATAAAATATTTGTTGGCGATGATAGATTTATTAGTGTTGCAGGGTCTGGAATAATTCAGGTAGATAATGGTCATTTCAATCATGTATTATGTTTTCTAAGTCTTTCCTACAACCTTTTATCAGTGTATCAAATCACTCATTCAGGTTAGGGAAAAACCGTAGAGTTTTCACCTCACCAAGTTGTATTCAAGGATTTAAAATATCCTAAGCATGTCCTTGCAATTGGAATTGTTGATGATATTACTAGGTTGTACACACTTGACAACTTTGGGTCATCATATTTTCCATCAGTTTTTGTTGCTCATAGCGATGAGTTGAGAAAACTTTTTCATGGGTGGTTTGGTCATCTAAACTATTGCTGATTACAATAACTATGTAATCAACACATGGTCATTGGTCTTCCTCTCGTTTCTTGTAGATATGGTGTTTGTGTTGGTTTTTCTCTCGACAAACATAATCAAGATAGTTTTGACAAATGTGCCTCTTGGCATGCCTTGACCCCTTTGCACCTTGTTCATAGTGATTTGTGTGGTCTACTTTATTCTCCTTCTTTCTTTGGGTGCAATTATTTCTTAACTTTCATTGATGAATTCTCCAGTTGCATTTGGGTTTACTTCTTAAAACTTAAGAGATAATTTTTTGACAAGTTTTTGGCTTATAAGGCCCTTGTAGAAAAACAATCCAGACATCAACTTCAAAGATTAAGAACAAATAATGGAGACACATATGTGAACAATAACTTTACAACTTACTGCATTGCATAGAGCATTCAAATGCAACAAAATGTTCCATATACACCACTACAAAATGGTGTTCTGAGAGAAAGAATCACACATTAAATTAAATGGCTAATTGTATGATCCAATCTAAAGGATTAAGTCTTCATTATTGGGTAGAAGACATCGATTGTGAAAATTACATAGTAAATTTCACTCCCACAAAGGCTCTAAGAAATATAACACCAGAAGAAGCATGTACTAACATTAAGCTAGATGTATGCCACTTCTATGTATTTGGTAGTGTAGCATGGGATCACATCCCTAATGAGAAAAGAAATATTTACAACCTAAAAGTGGGAAGTGTATTTTTGTTGGATATTTTGAAGATGTCAAAGGTTATAGACTTCTTCAAACTCATTCCAATGAAATTCTTATTAGAATAGATGTTAAATTTCATGAAAATCTCTTGGCCCACAAGCCTAATTTGGCATTTGTTCCATCTTCATCCTGCACACCATATTCGACATTTCTACCATCTTTTGTTCCTATTATGGTTTCTTCTTCTTCACCCGATGACAATCAGGATGAAAATCCACCTCTGCCTTCTCACCTTCATTAAGATGAGTCCATTGAACATGGACCTACACCAACACCACCACTTCCCACATGGGTTTTTTCAACATGAGAAGTAGCCGGTGATCTTGTCGGTGATCCTTCAAATCAACGTCAAACACGTTCATAGTTCCAGTCAACCTCTTCTCTTTTGGTTCAAGTTTTAGAGACTCATGATCCATAAATTTTTTTAGAAGCTTTAAGTCATCCATATTGGGACACAACAATGAATGAATATTATTGCTCATTAATGGTGAACAATAATTGGGATCTCGTACCTCTTTCGAAAAGAAGAAAACTTGTCAGATTTAAATGGGTGTACAAAAACAAGTATGCATCAGATGTAAGTGTTGAAAGACACAAGGCTCGATTAGTTTCCAATGGATTCTCCCAAGTTGAAGGCATTGAATATAATGAAACCTTTTCCCCAGTAGCCAAAATGAATTCCATCCACCTTGTTCTAGCCCTTGCAACCTCACATAAATGGGAGGTCAATTAGATGGATGTCAAATTCTCCTTCTTGCATGGGGATTTGCAAGAAGAAATCTACATGGAACAACCTCATAACTATGTCCAAAATGACTCTAGCCTTGTTTTTTACCTTAAGAAATATCTTTATGGTCTTAAGAAAGATCCTCGAGATTGGTATGACAAAATGAACAACTTTATTCTTGACGCTAGCTTTTCTAGATGCTATTTTGATCCTAATGTCTATAACAAAAAAGTAAGAATTGATCTCATAATACTTGTTCTTTATGTTGATGACCTTATCCTCGCTGGTAGTGACTCTAAAATTTTAAACCATGTGAAAACCAACCTTAAGAAGAAATTTGAAATGACAAACTTAGACTATTTGCACTATTTCCTTGGCCTCCAAGTTTTTCAAACCAAGGAAGGAATTTTTCTTTCCCAGTCTAAGTATAATTGTGAACTTCGTCATTGCTTTCACATGGAATATTCTAAACCAACCCCTTCTCCCTTCCATTGTGGTGTCAAACTTGCTACCACTTGTACTTATCTTGAAGCTAATGCCACTTTGTACCATCAATTAGTTGGTAGCCTCTTATACTTGACTCATACCCATCCTGATATTTCCTTTGTTGTTGGTCTTGTTTCTCGGTATTTGAAAACACCCCATGAAATCTATTAGAAAGAAACTAAAAAGATACTTGGGCATGTCTAAGGTACAATTTAGTTTGAGATACATTACAACTCAGGGGGGAATCCTTTATTGGATGTGTTATCACTCCAAGAAACTCCTTTGGGTTGTAGACTAAGGATGCTTGGTAACTTAATAAATCATGAATAATGAAAGTATGGATCAATGGGATAATAGAGAGTAGCTAATGGGAAGACAACTCACAATGCAATCGAATGAAACCGTGCTTTTAGGAATCAATGACCAGACAGAGTAATATCAAAAGTTATGGAGAAAACTGATCTAGATAATCAAGTACAACAGTGTGTAGGATCATACAAGCCAACAAGAATTCCTTTGGTTCAAGTTTATGAGCTTAATAAGAAATTAATAATTCTTAGAAGCTGAGCTAAACTGAAATAAAGTACTGAACATGGAATAGATGAAGAAATCTGTCATTAACAACAAAAGAATACTGTCTTTCTGTATTGAAAAATAAGTGTCTTAGTACAATAGCAAAGAGTATCCAAAATTGAACCCCTAGTGCTCCAAATGTCTTTGGCTTTATAGCCTTGCAAGAT
>JASDQU010249764.1:5045-16264 GCA_032191745.1 Picea mariana | reverse complement strand
GTTTATCAGATCACTCAGAAAGGTAAAAAGGTTGAATTTACATCAGATTCAGTTTTAGTAACTGACATGCATGACAATTCCATTATTGCAATTGGTGAGGTGGATCGCAATTCAAGGTTGTATAAATTCACTAAGTTTTTTTACGATGACTCATCTTTTCTACTTACACATAAGGAGATTACTTTGCATGCACCTCTAGTGCAACATGAATATACTCTTGTGCTTCCATCAATTTCAGACATCATAGATGATTCCATACACTCAGATTATGTACATGGAAATAACAAGGTAGTACAACCAGATAAGAAGCCAACGTTGAAGCTTCAACAGATGCCCAAGAATTCATAGTTCACACTTCAAGAAGCAAACAACCTTTCAGGGAATCCATTGGATTCAAGGAGGACTCGATCTCATCATGAGGATCCTTCTCATGTATTTTCATCTTCAGAACCTGTGATGCCCATGCATTTTTATATGGTTCAATCTACTGCTCCACATAACTATAATAGGGTTGGGGGAAATCCATTATGGAAAGAATCCATGCAGAAGGAGTATGACTCACTCCTACAGAACCAGACTTGGAATCTGGTTCCACTTCCACCAGAAAGGAATATTTTCAGGTGCATATCGGTCCACAGGATCAAGAGGTACAAGGCCCGATAGGTTGCCAAAGAACTTCATCAGATCCATAAATATTTCTACATCTTCATGAAGACTTTCAATGAATAAAAGTTTCAGAATTTGCGGGATCATCTTGTAGTGAAGAACACATTTTCCTAGAAGCTACCATTTTTTTATTTTGATACATTGTCTTTCGAGGGGGATGTTTTGTTCCCACTTGGTTTTCCCTCTTTCCTCGTTTTTATTCAATATTCATTAGTTTCATTGTACATGAGTACCTAAAATGGCCTAGTAGCCGGGACTCATTTTTTACTCCATAATGATGTTCGGGGGGTGGGGGTGTTGGAGAAATTTCTATTTTCGGCACACTAGTTCAGTGGGAGTTAACTGACTAGTTCTATTTTAGACTTTCTAATATTAGACCATCACTATTATGCATGCATTCCTAATTATAGGATGTCATTGCCTATATGAGTGAAGATCACTCACTCATTGATTAGATCATAATATACATTGATTATCATTCTTCATTGTGTATATCTCTTCCCTTTCTTGATAAGATTTGTTTGTGTATGCTTTAGCTAGGTCTCCTGTGTAGGTTTCCATGAAACATTGACAGTATGGACTGGTAAGAAACCCTCTCTCACACATATTAAGGTATTTCGATGTGAGGCCTATGTTCATTTTCCAAAGGAAAATAGGAGTAAGCTATATAATAAGGCTAAAAAGTGTATATTTATTGGGTCTCATGTGACCTTTGAATCCTTGGCCCAAACAAGGATGCCTATCCCTGAAATCCTACCTAGACTAAATAATTTCTTTTGGTACCTCCTGTGGAGGAAAACTTAGTGAGTTTTTAGAAATATTTTAGGTGTAGTTGTTTGAGAGGTTGGGGGTATGAACCAACCTCGTTGAAATTAAGTGGGAGTGGATAGTATTGTCAGGAAAAGAGGTCGGGCATTTTGGAATCCCATTGGAGGAAACTTACTTCTACCTCCATGATTTCTAGACAAAACTATGTGAGTGATTGGTGAACTTTGTGTGTGAACAAGTGAGAGTGTGCTAGGTTTTTAATAATTTAGGTGTCACCTTGTTGCATGTGGACTTCACTTGGTCCTTACAAGTCTTGATTACCTAAGTTACTATGTGTCATTGGTACAACCTTGCAGAATTTTAAATTCCCTAGGAAACTGGCATGTGGACATGTGGGTCCTTACTATTCCTTTAACTCCCCATTATGATTTAATCTAAGAAAGCTTCAAAATTATCCTAGATTGAGCACATGTGGGCATGTATGGGACCGTTACAAAACCTTTAAACTTCCCTAGTGATTTAATCTAAGAAAGTAGATTTTAACATTATCCTATCTTTGTAGCATGTGGGCATGTAGGGGCCCTTACAATTTTAAGATATGTTTGAAAAATAAACTAAGAGGAGTCCTGAGGGGGATTTTGTCCTCTCCTAAAAATTTTATTTTTTAAGGGAGATGAAATTTTCCCTCAATCTCTTTCTGATTCTCAAGATCGCCTTGGGGTGCAAGAGAAGAGCATACTCAATGATTGATATCCAATTTCTGGTCCCAATGCAAGTTTTATATGTGATGTAGAATGATTCCAACTTAAACTTTAATCAAAGCAAGCCATCCATGTGGAAAAATGAAAGTAAAAGAGGAAATAATGATTTTAACCCCCTAACTGCATAGGTTTTGACTAATCCCTTCATATGGAGAGGGTATATAAGTGTGGCGCATATTACAATCTACATGTAATCAATTTTGAGAAGGCTATGGGCCTTCAATAGATCAAAAAAACCCTTGCAATATTTGATTTTCTGGACAGATGTGTGGGTCACAGGGTAGACAGAGGCGCTGTGAGAACCAATGCACGAACTGAAAATGACTTATGGGTGCAGGTGTGCAGAGGGCATTGAGAAAGACAATGAGTTTGGTGCACATGCATTGAAGACGCGCCTGTGGGTTAAAACATGCGTGCATTGTCTGTTACATGGCCGTGAAGAAAATTTCGAATGAAATTCTCTCAGCTCAGCTTTGAATTTGTTTTTTTGCAAGTCATCTTGGGCCGGTTATGGTTCCTGCAAGTTAAAGAAACAAAAGGAAGAGCTAAAATAACCCAGATGGGGGAGGAAATTGATACCTTTCCCTAGTGGAGTCGCCAATCTGTTGCGTCTTTTTTGTCACCTAAATGAGCAAAATATAGATTCTTACAAGCCCAGTTGGGTTAGATAGGCAAGAAAACAGTGAATGCAAGAGTTAGAAACATCAAGCATGTGATATAAACAAAAGACTAAGCTAAGAACAATAAAATAAACTAAACTAGAGTGCATAAGGACATTAGAACAAGAAATAAAGAACATTCATGCCACCAATGGAAAGGATTTTATTAGTGGAAAGAAAACACCAAAGAGAAAGGGAGACTTATGGGTCCCCTCTTCCTCCAAGGGAGGGCTCTTGAACCCCCAAATATTGAGCTCTTCTTACAACTAGCAAACTTGAAGGAAATGGTGAAGAAATCCCAAACTCATTCACTCAAGAGGTGATGTGAATAGCTCAAATAAAATGGTGCTTGTATGCTCTTGGAAAGGAAAGAGGATCCTCGAAGAGAATATAGGCAGCATAAAAATGAATTCCTTGAAAATGTAGTACACCCATGGCCTCTTTTTATAGTATATCTTTGAGGTATTATTCAACCATCTTTTAGTGTGAAAAAGGGGTCCTTTAGGGCACCTTTAGGTCTTTGACCAGCCACCTACTCGGATTCAACCAAGATTTGGGTGTCAAATTGAATTGGAAGTTGAACCAGATGTGGGTGGAAGGCCGACCAATATCATAAATGTGTTGTTCTAGGGGGTGCGCAATTTTTTGCATCCACAGTCACACCTCATGCGCATGTGCGCTTTTCTTGTGCTTCTGGATGATGCATGTGCGTGCACGCCCTGTGTAGTCTTAGCGCATGCTGATTTTATTACTGGTTTTATAGTTTTGGACCTTTTGGAAATGCATGTTTTGGTCCATGGATGAACTAATAGATGTTTGGAGATGTTGGATTCCTATAACCATTTGCGGATAAAATTTCAGTGATAATAGATGCCCCCTGATGGATGAGGTTAGGAGCATATGTATAGCTGAAATTCATTAATGTCTCTTCTATTGAGAGTACCATTGTAAGAGAGAGTGATAATGAGAGTGTGAAGAGAAACCCGTTAGAGGGAGAGGGGAACCTGTAGGACCCAAACCTTTTGCAAGGTGTAAAAATAAAACTGTTTACAAACTAGGCGGGCATGCCCCATGATCGTGTCATGTAACTGAAAAATGTGTAATATACTAACTGAGGGTGTGTGTTGGTGGAGATGAATCCAGCACCCTCGGGGGCGTGCTGATAATAGCAGAGGAAAATTATGATAGTGAACAAACTCTGAAATGAGGCGATGACACCTAAGAAGTGTCATTGAGTCACAGACATTGATGGTCGAACAATGTTCAGAGGTCTCCAGAAAATATAAAAACAACTGCAATAGTCGCAAACTAAGACCCACCGTGACATGATAAAGTGTTGAAGTCGAATTTCATGGGGGTCAATGAAAGAAGAGAGAGATGATGGTTCTCTCTATGTTGTCCAATACTTCTCATTTCAAAGGTAATGAGAGTCAAGATACTGTCGCCTGTCTGGAAACTGTGTTGATGTTGACAAAAAGGGAGATGTGACTTCGAGAAGTGGAGGGCTTCGTGAAATCCACTGGATGAAATCAGGAACTGAGAAGTAACATGGACAAAGTCTAGAGGCAGTGAGACTCGAGACTACCCTTGGTTGGGGGTAGAGGTAAAGTGGCAACAACCGTGAAACTGAATCTAGTGTCAGGGGGACGACTAGATGAGGGTAAATTGTGCCAGACACGTGACGAAATGGATAAACACAGAGATCAAAAGGTGCATGGACTGTAAGATTCTCGGGGTTTATGGATGATGTCATTGATGGAAGGAAGTGAAAAAAATGTCCCAACCAAGGGTGACAAGGGTTTCTCTTTTGGAAAAAGGAAGGTCGCTAAAGGCGACAACAAAAAGCTATGTAAATGCGGAAAAAAGGGTTTGTAAATTACCAAAAGAATAAAAAATAAGTTGGGATAACTGTGTATATATAGAAACAGGTGCCCCAATATAAGATGGCTTGGCCTGAGGATGGCGCACGTTGATTGGAAAAAAAGTCGAGGGTTGGGGCCCCATAGGCGGGTTTTTGTACTAGGGAAATGTATTGAAGATAATCTGCAGATGGGCAGACTGATGGTGGATTAAATGGATGGTTAATGATACTGTGGGGGTGCAGTCAAAATAGAACCATGATGAAGTAACCCGGGACTCCATTGGTCAGGCTAGAAAAATGTGGAGAAGGAGTATGTGGCTGGTTCTCGACGATGCGTAATACTGTTGGGACTCCCATCTCTAAAGGGTGAAAACAACATGAGTGTCAAAGTGCCAAGGGGGACTATGAATGGGACAACTCATGTGGGTGAGAGTGCTACCGGGTGACAGTACCAAAATGCAGCAAAGGTGATAGTACTGTAGATCCGGACATACAGATCCTAGAGGAAAATATCGAAGGGTGTGACTGGGATATGCAATTTGATATTCAGAGGGAATGATTACATGCCAGTGTCGATGATATACCTGAACATGAAAACCGAATACCCGACATGAACAATATATGAATAGAAATATCATATAAAAGTTATTCAATAATATGTGAAAGTGAGCATGTGTACCTGAGCGTCAGATGAGAAAAATTCCCCCTGGGGTATGAAGATGGAAAGTGGCCCGATGGATGGAATGGTGTAGGTGCCGGGGTCCTGATCCCGTGGCTAAAGACGGATCAAAAAATGGACGACGGAAGCTCCTGGAATTGAGTCTGGAAGTTTGAAAAAATGGACTATATACAAATGTAGGGCCCACAATTCCACCTCATTTGTACCTGCTATCTTATTGAGTGGACGATTAATTTTAGAGGAGATTTTAAGAATCCAGGAGATCGAGGCAATCGATTCAGGGTCAGTGAGTTTCAAGTTAGTTGTCATATCCTCCTGCATTGTAGTTAGGATTCCTTGTTTGGGTAGGGGCCTGTACGGAGGGATGTATAGGGGGTTTTATGGGTGTGGGACCCCCAGTGCATGGGTCATTGAGAGATTCACGTGCACGAGTGAGCACCTGTAATGTGGACAACCGTGCACAGGGGTGCCCTAATGGGGAAAAATAGGCGCGCATGGCATGCGCGCTTGTGCAAGGCACAACAACGCATACATGCACGTCTGTATTCCTAACAGTTGTGCATGCATGCGCAATTGTGTAGTGAGTAGGCATGCTATGATGCACATATGTGTAGTGAATAGGTGCACTATGATGCACGCATGTATGCCTAACAGTTGTGCATGTGTGCGCAACTTTGTAGTGGACATATGCGCTATGATGCATGCATGTATGTGTGACAGGGGCGCATGAATGCACCTCTGCATGGTTAACAGTCATGCATGGATGCACAACCAGGGGATGAACAGGTGCACATGTGTGCGTGCATATGGGGAAAACAATTGTGCCTTTGAGGAAAAGCTGAAGGGTGTAAAAACTTATTTGTTTTTGGAGATTTTGACGTTTTTATGGGTTGTGGCGGTTGATCAAGTACTATATATGTGGATGTAGGTGACCAGTGTGACGATGATGATGCATTGGAGAGAGAGGGATTGGGCACGCCTTAGGGAGGTAGTGAGGGATGAGGAGCCAACAGTCCGGGATACTTTGGAATCTTGTGGGTTGTTGAAGTTTTTTTATTGTTCGCTAGTGCGGGCGCAAGAGTACCTCTTATAGTTCCTGATTGCTATGTGAAGTCTAGATCTGCATTTTTTTATGCTGTGAGGTGAGAAGATGGCCTTCACTATGGTGGAGGGTGTGTATTTTTTGACTGGGTTCTCTTTTTGAGGAATTCCATTACTAACGGAGCTCGTAGTACCCGAGGAGGACAGTTGGTTGTCTTAGCCTAGAGATATTGTTTGGGGGAGAATTTTATGTCGGGCTCCGTGTTGAGTATTGGGGCGATGGATCCCCTTGTACATCATTGCATGGCAGCAATGATCATGAGAGTCTGTGGTTCTCTCGTGACTCAACGGATCAGTGGGGGTCAGCTAAGGATCATGGAGAGGGCACTAGCGGGTGAGCATTTTTCCTGGGGCTTGATGTTACATGCCAAGATGGTAGGGAAAATTGACAGGTGTCGTGCTTCTAACTCAGGGGAGATTGCCTTTGGGTCCATATTGGTTGCATGGTTTTTGGAGAGGGTGTTGATGTTGCGCCCTAGAGTGTTTTTGGGCGCACCTGGTGTGAGAGAGTCGCGACTAAAGCAGTGGGAGAAGATCTTGGTTTGGCATGGTGGTGGGGAGGGTGGCCACTATTTTATGACTGAGGTTGCATGGGTGTGGCGTCATATGCCACATATCATTATTCAGTTTCCATACAGTGGGGTGGATTTCTAGGATGACCCGGAAATGGTGCTACCTCAGGAGAGGTGTTCGACCGCAGAGGTATGTAGATGTATTTTGGTGATGTGATTGTTTAGATAGTATAGCATGTTTCTTATGAGTAAATGGATGATGATGCTATCATTGGTTTGTTATGTGTGAAGATATGGGACTGCGCAACCAGAAGGTGGATCTGGTCAGAGCGCCAGTACGTCAGGGACCAGTGAGACCATAGTAGGGAGAGCCACGGGCTGGGGAGAGATGGAGGCAGAATGAGGGTGGTGTGAGGATGGCTGGGGATGATAGAGTAGGCAAGAGACGTTGCTTTGATGAACCTAGTGCAGGGTTGTCTCATGCTCCTCTGATGGAGGCTAGGGAAGAGTTCGAGGATATACGCTGCCGCTTGGAGGAGATACTACAGGGAGTGCCTGAGGGAATGTGGTCATGGATCCTAGACGAGGGAGTCCTGGAGCATTGTGTGGGTGTTCCGGTGGCGTGGCAGACCATGGTTTAGAGAGAAACTGTAGCAGGGGTGGCGATGACTGGGAGACTGCCTCCAGGATCTGAGGGACCCCTAGCGGGTGGGGCCCCTCCTCTAGAGAGAGGGATAGGTGGTGGAGCTCTAGAGGCGCCATGAGTGCCTCTATATTTTTGTATTTTTGTATCTATATAGGCTGGTGAGACCATTTTGTATATGGTGGTGAGGCACCATTTTTGTATCTACAGGGGTAAGGTGGTTCACCTATTTACGGATGTTGTATGTGATGTACTATTTTTCTAAACATTGATGTTACATTGATCGATATATATAGGGATGGATATACATTTTGTGATATTTGTGGCGTTTACATGTGTTGATTTTTTTAGTTCTTTTTATGATGTCTAATCTATATGTTGTGACAGACTGTGGATGATTTATGTATGTGTACTAGTATCTTGATGTGATAAATGCCAATCTAACACTAGGTTATCCATATTATCTTCTATTTGATTGAATTATCTTGGAATATGTGTAAAAGTGATAAAATCAAAATATCGAGATAAAAGTCTAACTTGCAGGTATTTGCGGAAGAGGCATGGATCGCGTACATGGTAGACATTGTTGAGCTGGAGGACGATGAGTTGGGAATCTATTAAGATGCTAAGGTGACGAATATGGTGGTGTCGGGCCTCAGCTAAGAGCAAGGATGATTTTAAGGATGGAAATTTATTTTAAAATATAGAAACCTTTGCGAATCTTACTAATCTTTCATATGCCAACTATAAATGTTTAGCGATATTTTTGTAAAAATATTCAAATATCTAAGGATTTTATATAGTTTTAATAAAATTTTGGCGATTTTTAAGGTAAAATTATTTTATCCTATAGAATATGGGCGAATCATTTTTAAAATAGCGAATCTGGCTTTTGGAAAAACCATGGAAAATTAGCCCATGAGCGAAATTTAGCTCCTAAAATTATCTATGGCTAAGAGGCAAATGATAGTTGTGTATTCGGCTTGGTTGTTGGTTGTTGAGCCCAAACATATGCCACTGGAGTGTAGTTCATGTGAGGGGATGTAGAGGGCCCAAGCGACTGAAGAGAGATTCTATGTCCAATGGCTAGCTCCATCTTCATAACCGATGTGATAAGCTGATGGAGGAGGCATCTATCAATAACACAAATGGTAGATTAGAGGCAAGGCATGGAGGAAAAAAAAAGATTAAAAACTCTAAAAAAAGAAAAATAACCTAGTGTAACATGGTTACGCTCAGGCATAGAATTTCTTTAAGTATAACCCATTGACGAGTTCTTTGAGGGGGTGGCCTTCGGGAGAGGCCAAGATGTATGCGCCTTTAATGAGGCAATGTTGGATGATGTAAGGTCCATGCCATAATGAATCGAACTTGCCATGGACAAAGGTATCATGAGTGATATCGTAAGCAAGGACAAGGTTGCCTTCGTTGAATGAGAAAAGGTTGACATCATGATTAAAGGTGGCCTTTGACCATTTTTTGGCTGCCTCATTGTTCTGTAATGAAGACCGGTGGTCTTCATCCAACGACTCTAAGTTCAGAAAATGATGCTACATCGGAGTAGTGTCAGGTAATAGCTCAATAGCGGTGCATAAGGTGGGGATTTCACATTCGATGGGGAGAGTGGCCTTGACCCCATGGAAAAGGTGAAATGGTATGAAGCCAGTGGCAGTTTTAACAGCCGTGCGATATGCCCATAGTGTGGAGAACAACATATGGTGCCAATTGGTCTTACGTTTGTTAACCATGCACTGCAACATGGTTTTGAGGACCTTGTTGAACGCCTCTACTTGTCCATTGGACTGAGGGTAGTATGGGGAGGCGAACTCGTGGGAGAGGCCTAATCTAGAGGAGAGTTCGACAAAGATCTCATTCTCGAAGTGTTTCTCATGATCAGAGACTAGCTATAACGATACTCCAAAGCGGGTGATGACGTGGTTAAAGAAAAAACGCGTTGTAGTGTGAGTGGTGTTGTTGAAGGTAGGCATGGCTTCAACCCACTTGGTGAAGTAATCGACTGCAACTATGATGTATTTGTGTCCATTTCTAGACAGAGGGTTGCAAGTCATGAAGTATATTCTCCATTTGCAAAAGGGGTCGATAGTAATGACTGGGTGTAGAAGAGCAGGTGGTGCTCGTGCTTTGTTGGAATAAAGCTTACATTTGTCACATTGCTTCACAGCGTGGATGCAATTGTGAAACAATGTAGGCCAAAAGTAACCAGTGCGAATGATTTTCTGACTAATGTGTCCCTGAAATATTTTTACTAATGTAGTAAATTACATGCTCGTGATCATCATCCCCTATTTGGATGAGAATTATTTCTACTGATACGGCTGAGGCCGATATGTAGAGGATATAGTCGCAATTATAGTCGGGTGGACTAATCAACGGGGCATTGGAGAGTGTCGCTTTAAGATCATCAAAAGAGGTTTGGGCATGCTCATCCCATTGGAATGGGATGTCATGTTGAAGCAAGCGAAGGAAGCCGTGTGCATGAGTGGCGTAATCTGGGACAAAGTGTCATAAAAAGTTAGCTTTCCCTTGTAGGCTCTGCAGTTGGCGTAAATTTTGAGGGGGTGGAATTTTTGTCCAGAGAAACCGTCCATGAAGGACAAAGCTTCATGGTCGGTGCAATCATCAATAATTTGGTTGATAAAGGGCATTGGAAAGTTTTCTTTGGAACAGGCATGATTGAGATCGCGGAAGTCCATATAGACACGGATGGTGCCCTATTTTTTGTTAATAGGGATGGCTTTGGAAACCCAAGATGTATAGGCGATGGGGTAAATGAACCCTGCAGCGCGTAATTTTTCAGTCTTGGCCTTGATGGCCGCTGCTTTGGATGGGTGTAGAGGGCACTGCTTTTGGTGGATAGGTGTGATATCAGGCCAGGTGTCGATACAATGTTCGACAATAGAGGGATCAAGGCTAGGAATCCTTGTGTATGACCAGGAAAAAATGTCCCAGTATTCCTGGAAGAGAGCTTTGTAAGAGGAAATTTCTTCAGGAGAGCACGTGACGCCAATGGTTATTTCCTCTACAACTCCATATTTGATGGAAATATTGATTTTGATGGTGGGGGAAATGTTGGCCATATTTCCTTCTTCAAAAGCATCGGGGGCAGGGATAGGGTTATTGAACCAATCTATATGCCCGGATGGGAGAAAATATTTGGTTTTGATTGCGTATATGGGGTTTTGGTTAGGGAGCGCGAAGAGCGCTCTATGGTGGAGCGCATCCCATGGGAAATCGGGGGTAGTTAACTCCTCGAGGATGTCTTCGTCGCAGTGGAACTATCAAGAATATAGGGGATCTAGAGGAGTAACAATGGTGACTATCACTGTGTGGTTATATATTGGTGGTAAATAGGCAGAGGGGGTGATTCAAGGGGGTTGCAATGGTTCGCTCGACATAAACCAAATATTGAGATATTGTGGATTAAAAATGGTAGTCAGGCGTAAAATTTATGTGGGGAAATGAACTGGAGAATTAGGGGGATTTGGGGGTAAATCCTCGTATAAATCATCCAAGAACCATAGAGGAGTAGGGATTGCATCAGGCTCAGG
>JASDQU010249762.1:0-14056 GCA_032191745.1 Picea mariana | reverse complement strand
TTAAGAAGAAATTTGAAATTATATACTTAGGATTTTTTCACTATTTCCTTGCCCTCCAAGTTTTCCAAACTAATGAAAGAATTTTTATTTCCCAGTCTAAGTATGCATGTGACCTTCTTCGTCGCTTTCACATGGAATATTGTAAACCAACCCCTTCTCCCTTCTAGTCTAGAGTCAAGCTTGTTGCCACCTGTAATTCTCCCGAAGTTGATGCCACCTTGTACCATCAGTTAGTTGGTAGCCTCTTATACTTGAATCATACTCGTCCTAATATTTCATTTTTTTTCGTATTGTTGCCCAGTATATGCAACCACCCCATGAAATCCATTGGAAAGAAGCTAAAATGATACTTCAGTATGTCTAGGGTACAGTTCAGTTCGGTATACATTATAGTTCAGGGGGGACTCCTTTATTGGTTGGTTTCACTGATTTAGATTGGGTTGGCGACCGTGATGATCGAAATTCTACTGCAGGTTATGTTTTCAGCCTTGGTTCAAGACCTGTCACTTGGGCCTGTAAGAAACAATAGGCTATTGCACTTTCTTCAGCAGAAGCATAGTACCGAGTAGAAGTAAATGCAAGTCAGGAAGTCGTATGGCTTCAACAAGTCCTTTCAGAGTTTGGATTCCAGTAACAACATCTGACCAGCCTTTGGTGCAACAATCAGAGATTCATCAAGATTTCCAAAGACCCATTTCAACATCAACGTAGAAAACACATCGAGCTACACATGCACTTAATCATAAATCTCATTCATGATCCAATTATTGAAGTGTTATTTTTCCCTATAGAAGATCAAGTTGCATACATTTTCACAAAGTCTCTTACAGAAGTGAAGTTTTCCAAACTTCGACCTATGTTAGGAGTTCAGGAAGTTGTCATTAAGGGAGGATAGGCTCCAATGCCTTCTTTCTTCTCCTATTGTGTCACTATTGTAAATCCTTCAATCCTATCCCAAGTAGTTCTTAAGGGGGGATGTTAGGATATTTAGACACTTAGGAGTTAGTTGAGATCAACTTGGTATAATGTGTCGTTAGGTAAAAGTATGTTTCTTTAGTATGCATTTGTAGTTATGAAAAATGACAGTCACGATATTTTCCCAACATAGAGTGATCTAACGGTTCATATTATCCTCGGTCTTAATGACTACATTGATATGTTTCTTAACACCCAATTGGTCCATGATTTCTATTTAAAGAGAATGGAGGGTCATTTTCCAATGATCAATAGTGAGAAACTCTCTTGTAAAATCTCTTTGTAATATTTTTCTTTTGCATTAATAAATTGCTACAAGTGGCCACGTTGGTTGGGGTCATGGATGTTTCCATGTAGGGGTTTTACCACATCAAAATATTGGTGTGTTAATCTTTGATCTGGTTGTGTGAGTGGTTACTGAAAGTCCTATGTTGGAATACATGTTTTTTTGAACATCCTTTATAGGTAGCCCATAAAATTGTGGAAGAAATGAGGTGTTTATGTTTTTCATTTTAGTGTCTTCATCAAATTCCCTAATAGAAAATGGATATTCTTCTTCTTCACTATCTTATTCATTTCTTGGAATGTGTGTTTCTTCATCATGTCTCTCGTCTCTGTCTCCCATATTGAACAAAGTCTCAAGTTACCAACCATCGATTTCAAATTTTACTCCAAAGGGTCTATGAAATCCCCACAAATCACTACATGGGTCTTCTAATTCAATCTTAACCTCAAGTTCATCTTTCAAAGTGTGACAGGTTGAAGTAGAATCTTATTTCTTATTTAATTCTTTAGGATTAGTAGTTGAAGGGGTATTAGGTAGAAATATTACAAAGTTATCTCTCCTCCTCCTCATTCATTATCCCTTAGAATTATACTATAGTGAATAAATCCCTAGAGACAATATGCAAAGAAAAAGACTCCAAAAATATTAACGCTTCTCCAGCAATGGTGCAAAATAGTGATGGGCTCTAACAATGCTTGGAACTAACACTCCATTAACCATAAGAACCTACTTTAATTATCAACCTCGAGAATGTAAAATTTTAAAGTGTTGTGCAATAGTATGTTGGGGAATATGGTGGAACACAACATGAAACAAAAAAGACAGTATTGTGGATAATCAAAGAGGGAATAAAATTTTGAAGATAGAGGTGGTGTCTAAAGACACCATTACAGCACTTAAGCAAAGCGCATTGTGATCATAACATCACAATGCACATTGGACCTTGATATCTCCATAGGATATCACTTCAATCGCTTGATGGTAATGACCCATGGGGTCTACTATTTATAGCCTCAAGATCTAACCAACTTCCATAGAATCTGGAATACCTTGTCCACATGTAATCATCGGTTGTTATAGTTGACTCATCCAAATATGTGCTATCAAGTTGGCTCGACAAGGATGATCGAACTGACCACCTTTAGATCCAACTCATTGTCGATTTTTGGGTTGGTCGATCCATTGCCCGACTATATTTGATTGATGGTCGATTGTCCGACTGAAAGTTATTTCAACTACTCTACTGGCTAATGTAGAATTCAGGTCGATCATCCAACCAATTGTTTCTATATGTAGGTCAACCGCCCAACTGACTGAATCTAGTAGAAGTGTTATGAATCATCAATGCTTAGTGTTCCAACACCCCCCCATCAACACACATCTCTGGATATTCAGGAGGTGAAATTACATCATCATGACACCCTCTTGATAATTGTAGTTTCCTAAAACCCAAGAATCATACAGAGCTTGATAAATATAGATTCAGCTAAAGGTTTGGTGAAGATATCAACAACCTGATCATCTTTTTTGCAATATTCAAGAGAGACAATGTTCTCATGAACCAATTGTCTCAAATAGTGAGCATGGAGCTCAAAATGCTTCATTTTACTGTGGTAAACAATATTGTCAGCAACCTATATGGAACTCTAGTTATCACAATAGATTATAGTTGAGGTCTGAATAAGAAGGCCAATTTCTCCCAAATTTTGATGGATTCAGACTGCTTCAGTACCTACTTGAATGGTGTCATGATATTTTTCTTTCATAGTCGAAAAAGTGACTACCTTTTGTTTCTTTCACAGCCACACTAGCGTTCCAATGCTAAAGGTCAACACATAGCCAGAAGTGGAATTCTGATCATCATTGTCGCCAGCCCAGTCGGAGTCGATGAAGCCGACCAGTGAATCTAAACTTCAACAATACTTGATACCAAAATGAGTGGTACCCTTGAGAAAGTGAAAAAATTGTTTGAATACTTTCCAGTGACTTTCTTTAGGGTCTTGCATAAACTGAGAAACCAAACTAATAGAAAAGGAAATTCCAGCTCTATTATGGGTAAGATAAATAATATTGTTGACTAGTTGTCGATAAAGTGCAGCATCGACTGCAAGTGTTTGACAAGTTTTGGTAAGATTTACTCCATATTGGAAAGGGGTATCACAAGGCTTACAATCATCCATCTTAAAACATGTCCGTAAAACCATCACATATTTAGACTAAGAAAGGAAACATCCATCACATAGTGGTAATACTTGAAGATCAAAAAAATAATGTAGAGTACTAAGATCTATCGTGTCAAATGAGTCAACAAGTTGTTTCCTCAATCTAAGGATTAGATCATTATCACTTCAAGTAATGAGTAGGTCATATACATATATACAACAATCAAAGTGTCTCCATTGATATGTGGTGACAACCCCCTTCCCTCCTTTGGGCTGGCACGACCTCCCGGTCTAGGATCATTCAAGTAGTCGAACCGAATGGTTCGTCGGGCTCCTAATGGAACCGATTCAACTTGACATGGGCCCTTTTTGCTTCCTCGGCACCTGTGGACCCTCTCCTTAGCACTTTTCAACTCATGTGCCAACGATATTAGCTCTCGATGCTAAGCTCCTCCCTTGATGTGACCACGATTGTGTCCATGGGCCAGCTTCCTTTGTGATCTCGCGCTTCAAAACTTTCATGAGTTGCTTTCTTCTCCTTCCCCTATTTCCCGAATCGATGAATTCTCTGGGACTAGATCTACGGTCCACGTTCCTTTCACGATCAACGGTTGTGATCAAATCGCGAGTTTGTACTTCATGATTCCTTTCTCCTCTCGACTCTGCTTTTTCCGACTTGTGAATCAGTGAAATGTCGATCCAACTCCATGTGTCCCTCTCCTTTGGACGGCTAGGATTGCTTTGGCTTCCCCAGCTCTTCAGGTATTCTCCTCCTCTTTTCTTAGAAGGTTTCTTCCTCCGAAATGCATGGATCCCTCCCACGTGCTCTTTCAGATCCAACAGTCTAGATTCAAATCGCTCTTCGTGACTTCATGAAGATCCTTGTTTGCTCTAGGAAAACCTTCTAAAACTCCTGCTCCCAAACTTCTCGATCTTCTGCCACTTGTCTCCTCCTCGACGATGGATGACTTCTCTGTCTTCGGGACTTTGGCAAGTCCTCGACTCCTTTGCACACTTAGTGCAATTCTCCTTTCGAGACTTGGACTGTTCTCGAACTCTTTCTGCACTCCTTACAGAAATCTATGAAACTCTCCTACGACTTTGTTCGACTTGAAAACCTCCAAGGTTCCAAGTTCGTCTGCGATTTTTTCTTACCCTCCTGGCAGCTTCTCGCCCTTCTCCCTGAGCTTGTAAGGTGAACTTACAACACCTTGGACACACTCCTTATGCTTGGCTCATCTATTGGACGTCTTCTCTCTTGTCCTTAGGGAAAGGTTTAAGGCATCTTCTTTCCTTTGTCGATGCACTTCTTGCAAATCCTTCATTCACCAGAATGTTCAGCAATTTTGGGGTTCTCCAACACTTTCGACCATGTTGCTTCTGTGCACGCTCACACTAGCTTGATGCCCTCCTGGAAAAGTATTTCAGAGTGTTCAGTAACTCTGAACTGTGCTTATCCCTACAAGTCTATCTTTCCAAGGAACTTAACCGCCTTGAAATTTCTCCCCGAGTCTGTGAATTAATCTGGTGTGCCCTCCTGGCAGCTTCTCTTCTGAATCCACTGAGTTCAAATACGCACTCCTTGCGTCAGCTCACAGAGTTTCCTTACTCTGTCGCGCACTCCTTGCACTTATCCTAGAGAACCAGACTTAACTCAACACACTCTCAGATAGGAAATTGTATCTCTATCCCTACAGATGATTTCTGACATTCATCTACAATTCAAAAACATGTAAATGACATTCATAACACGGTACCGATTACACAGAAAGATAGAACAGGAAAAACTGTCATTTTCTATTAATGGTGGAATGCCAAATTACAATGGTGGAGTCCGAGCTACAACTGAGTCTCGTCTCTCTATGTTTCTTTCCTTACAACCCAATCTATCCAACCCAACCTACCAACCCAACCTCTACTTTGCTTACAATACAAATATTTATACAAGAGGGGATCTATGAGCTTCCCTCGCAAGCTTAATGAGTGGTGTCAAATCACCATTCAAAATGCCTATCTAATGGACAAATTACAATGATGAAAATTTTCTCCAAATCGGATACAGATCCCTTCTGTCATCATCCTATTAATGGTGACCTTATCTCTAGCTTGTGTGAAAGCACAACTTATCTTTTCCAGCTTATCTTTAATTAATGCCTGGAACATGCCTTGGATTCTCAAGGAAAAAATGAGAGGGTGGTGCCTCTCCTTCCTTGAATGCGCACCATGCATGTTAATTAGTTGGCGCGTGTTGAGATGGAGCGATTCTCCTGCGTCATACTCCATAGCTACGAAAATAATGAGCTCCTACTCATGAGCTTTCCAACATGGCTGAAATCTACCTGGATCCCAAACTTTCTCTTGGAGTTGTCTCTCAGCTCCTCTGCTTCGTTGTTTTTGTTCCTGCATCTTCCCCGCTGCTCATGCAGGTTTCCTTTCATCCAACTTCCTCATGTTGGCCAGTTCCTCTGTCAACTCCGACATTAGCTTCCTTATCTCCTCGATCACCGCATCCAACTGCTCCATCGGTTGGTTCTTCTCTTGTAGACTAGCTCATTGCACTCCCTCCTTGTCAATGGGAAAATCACACCGACTTCCCAAGACATCTTCTTCCTTTGTGGCCTTAGATTTCCACTCTGATGCAGTATTCACTCTTGCAGACTCCTCATCACTGAACTATTTCTCAACTACCACTTCTCCTGATAAATTCCCTCATGCTAGTCCTTCGATTGTTCCCATTTCAGCTTCCTCCAGCTGCTCCTCATGCTAGTGTAATCCTTCATCTGCTTCCAACTTAGCCTGTTGGATGTGCATGCTTTGCACTACCACTCTCCTCTCTAAGGCTTCCAATTCCTCACACAGATCCAAAAAATCTATGCTATCTGCTCCCCCTTCTGTTGTAGGCTCCAGTGTTGTAATCATCTCATTTTCAACTTCCTCGCTGAAAACGTCGAGCGATTCTGTTGAATTCTCTTCCCCTTTTGTTGGGACAGACCTCAGCATATGTTCCTTCTCCTCCATGACAATCTCTGTCGGATTTCCTTCTGTCGCATCTGCAACATCTGTGCTAGCCTCTCCTTGGTCGCTTGGTAGGAATATCTCGACTCCTCCAATGATCAGAATGCTCCCCTGATCCTTCTCTTCGATGGTGTAAGTTTGCAACTTCTCGTCTTCTCCCTTCACACGTCTCCCAGCTCCGTGCGAAATTCCATTTGAGTGAGGTCCTTCTTCTTCCTCCTCTTCATCTGTCAACCCTCTTAGCTAACGCGAACTCTCAGTTGAGTTCAACTCTTCTCCCTTGCCCACCTGGCAATTTGGGATGTCTCCTCTACCCACCTAGTAGTTTACGAGATCCACTGACCTCTTCTCATTTCCCACCTGGAAATCTACGAGACCCTTACTAGATCTCTTTCCCTTATGATTGAGGTTTTCATCATGCCTCATCCACCTCTTTAACACCTGTTGCTGCCTCCTAGCCAACAACTTCTGAACAAGCCATCTGGTTGTTCTCTTCAAAGGCCATTCGTACCTCCAGTGTACCTTTGACTCCTGCTTCATTTTGAATGCAAGCCTCTCCATCTATGCTCAGATTTAACTGAGATCCTTGTCCATTTCCGCCTTGCTCCTCTACGGGTAGAATCCCCCTTGACCATGTTTATGACCGTCAATGGCCATCTTTACCTTCAACCTGCCCTCCTAGAAAGTCTTTTGTTCACCCTGCAATTAAGATAATCTTCAACTTCTCCTTCGCCTGAAATCTACAGACGAAAACTTTCTCTGATACCACTCTTGTATCAGACTATCTCCTTCGTTTCTCCCTTCACCTACTATCTATAGGCTAAATCAAGCTCTGATACCACTCTTGGTATCAGACTTCTCCTTCGTTTCTCCCTTCACCTGCTATCTACAGGTGAAATCAAGCTCTGATACCACTCTTGGTGACAACCCCCTTCCCTCCTTTGGGCTGGAACGACCTCCTGGTCTAGGATCATTCAAGTCATCGAACCGAATGGTTCGCCAGGCTCCTGATGGAACTATTTCAACTTGACACATGCCCTTTTTTCTTCCTCGACACCCACTATGTGGCACCTACAGACCCTATCCTTAGCGCTTTTCAACTCTTGCACCAACGACCTTAGCTCTCGATGCTAATCTCCTCCCTTGATGTGACCACGGCTATGTCTGTGGGCCAGCTTCCTTCGCGATCCCGTGCTTCAGGACTTTTGCGAGTTGCTTTCTTCTCCTTCCCCGATTTCCTGAATCGGCGAATTCTCTGGGACCAGATCTATGGTCCACATTCCTTTCACGATCAATGGCTATGATCAAATCGCGAGTCCTTTCTCCTCTCGACTCTTATTTTCCCGACTTGTGAATCAGCAAAATGTCGATCCAACTCCATGTGTCCCTCTCCTTTGGATGGCTAGGATTTCTTCGGATTCCCCAGATCTTCGAGTATTCTCCTCCTCCTTTCTCCGAAGGGTTCTTCCTCCGAAATGCATGGATCCTTGCCTTGTTCTCTTCTATATCCAACGGTCTAGATTCAAATCGCTCTTCGCGACTTCGCGAATATCCTTGTTTGCTCTCAGCAAACCTTCCGAAGCTCCTGTTCCTGAACTTCTTGATATTTTTCCACCTATCTCCTCCTCGATGATGGATGATTTCTCTGTCTTTGGGACTTCGGCAAGTCCTTGACTCCTTTTCACACTTAGCGCAATTCTCCTTTCAATACTTGGACTGTTCTCGAACTATTTCTGCAGTCCTTGCAGAAATCGGTGCAACTCTCCTGTGACTTTTCTCGACTTGAAAACCTCCAAGGTTCCAAGTTCCTCTACGAGTTTCTCTTGCCCTCCTAGAAGCTTCGCGCCCTTCTCCCTGAGCTTGTAAGGTGAACTTACAACACCTTGGGTGCACTCCTTGCACTTGGCTCATCTCTTCAATGACTTCTCTCTTGGCCTTAGGGAAAGGTTTAAGGCATCTCCTTTCCTTTGTCGACGCACTTCTTGCAAAACCTTCCTTCACCAGAATGTTCAGCAATTCTGGGGTTCTCCAACACTTTCGACCGTGTTGCTTCTGTGCATGCTCACACTAGCTCGATGCTCTCCTGGAAAATTATTTCAGCTGTTCAGTAACTCTGAATTGTGCTTCTCCCCGCACAGTCTGTCTTTCCAAGGAACTTAACCGCCTTGAAATTTCTCCTTGATTTTGCGAATTAATATGGTGTGCCCTCCTGGAAGCTTCTCTTCTAACTCCACTGAGTTCAGATACGCACTCCTTGCGTCAGCTCACAGAGTTTAGTTGCTCTGTCATGCACTCCTTGCACTTATCCTAGAGAACCAGACTTAACTCAACACACTCTCGGATAGGAAATTGTATCTCTATCCCTGCAGACGATTTATAACATTCATCTACAATTCACAAACATGTAAATGACATTCATAACACAGTACCCATTACACAGAAAGATAGAACAGGAAAAACTATCATTTTCTATTAATGGCAGAATGCCAAATAACAATGGTGGAATCTGAGCTACAACTGAGTCTTGGCTCTCTATGTTTCTTTCCTTGCAACCCGATCTATCCAACCCAACCTCTACTTTTCTTACAATACAAATATTTATACAAGAGGGGATCTATGAGCTTCCCTCGAAAGCTAAATGAGTGGTGTCAAATCACCATTCAAAACACATATCTAATGGACATAATACTATGATGAAAATCTGCTCCAAATCAGATGCAGATCCCTTCTGTCATTAGCCTATTAATGGTGACCTTATCTCCAGCTTGTGCGAAAGAAAAACTTGGCTTTTCCAGCTTTTGTTCAATTAATGCCTAGATCACACCTTGGATTCTCGAGAAAAAAATGAGAGGGTGACTCCTCTCCTTCCTTGAATGCGCACCACATGTTTTAATTAGTTGGCACGTGCTGAGATGGAGCGATGCTCCTGCATCAATATGGAGCAATGATAAATTTGAAGGGATAACTCTTAATTTCAATTTGAAGGGTATATATTCATTCAACCCTTCCATGATGAAAAGTTGAAAAAATAGTTGTACTTCAATTGACAAGAGTAAACTAGGTACACATTTCAAAAAAAAGAATTATAATTAAAATGTCCCCCTTCCAACAATTTAAAATGTTAAAATAATGCATCTCATTTGCTATCATAAAATGTTAAAATAGTGCATTCATTTTTCTATCTATAAAAGGTGAGGGTTTTGTTAGCTTTAGACAAAAAAATTCCCATCTTACTACACCAAATAACAGAGTGTCTTTCCCAAATGGATCTTTAGTGCAATTGAGTACTAAAGAAAATCCTCAAGTCTAATGGCACACTTGTTGACACATTTGTTGATTTTATCATTTCTCAAGAACAAACCTATTTTGCACTTGAGAAATAACTTAGCAAATATCTTAGGATCATCAGTTATGGGAATACACTAATTTTTTTTCATCATTTTGTAAGTAAGAGCAGATCTAATAATAAATTTTAATTAGAAATAAACAAGCAATCAATTTTACCAAAAAAGCAAGATCAGAGTAAAGTTGTTCAATACCACCAATTATAGCTCAGGAAAACTAAGTAAATACATAATAAAATAACGACAAAGAGATACAGTGGACTCAATTACTCTGTGCTTAGCTACTGCTTGTTAGTGTGTTACAAAAGCAACAAAACATCCTTAGACTTATTCTTTTTCTCAATAAGTAAACACAATTACACCAACATATGTTGGAAAGAAGTTGAATTTAAAATAGACATTGTTAACTTCAATAGAAATTTCAAAAACTTGAAACAATAATTGCAAACATGGATACTGAAACTTGAAAGTTTTTGGCTTTCTGGTTTGGCATTCTATACTTCGAAAGTCATCAACGCATTTTCTATAATGGAAGTTGTCTAAACTGTGGGGAGCCTCAAGCTACACAGTGGGTGAGATAATGTTGGTTAGTATGGACTTTGGATATAAATTCCCTCTCTGCAAATACCCTCTCTTCCAAACTCAAACACAAGCCTACTCAAGGTTTCCTTCCATTTTCCAAGAAGTTGCTTAGTGGGCCATAGAACTCCTGACTCATATGACCATACATTCAATATGATGAAATAAAGTTGAGTTAATAAGCATTGTGGGTATTATGATTAGTGAATATGAGATCGATATTTTTATGAACATTCGTATTGGCTAGAGAAAAATGCAGGTGTTGGGAACTTTGCAAGGGTCGGGAATATTTTCAGATGAAGGTTGGGGTCTCTCTGAAGCCCTGGGGGGCTCATTTTCTCTTCTAAGGACTAAGAAGCCAGAATAGAGGATTCAGCAAATCACCACTCCATTGCAGAATGGGTATGATATGGATCACAATTTTTGGCATTCAAATCATGGTTTAGATGGGTCAGAGTAGTATCT
This sequence comes from Picea mariana, assembly GCA_032191745.1. Taxonomy (NCBI): domain Eukaryota; kingdom Viridiplantae; phylum Streptophyta; class Pinopsida; order Pinales; family Pinaceae; genus Picea; species Picea mariana. Next base: position 3,230 of record JASDQU010249762.1, on the reverse strand, counting down.
ATACTCAAACACACCCAATGCAGAGACAGGAAGAATTGAATCATCATCTATTAATTGCAATTGAAAAATAAATAAATTTTGGAGGGATTGGTTTAGAATCTATGAAGTTATTGCAAAACAGGATATAAGTACTACAAATACTTTTGCTAGTACATTGAGTGAAAGCTCCACTATTTATTTATTTTTTCACAACAACAATAAATTAATGTTGTTTATTTTGTTGATTGGGTTGTGGGTTAATTGTAGGGTGATGGAATACATTTATTTCAAAAATTTCCCACTCTTACCAACATCTCAAGAGTAACAACTTTGAGTGGTTTTTGTTAAAAATTCCAAACTATTTTTTCTTGACTCTTAGCAAACTTGGGAATGTTGATCATTAAATCCACTGAACAACCTAGCACAATTCCAAATTTTTTTTTGGTACTCTTGGGAGCCTTAGGAGTGTTGACCTTTAAACCCATCACACAACTCAACATTGGGTGTTCCAATTGAATTTGATGGCTCTCATCGAAGCATGTGAAAGATGCATGTACAGTAACGATGTGATTATTGATGAGTCTACTATGTTGTGGTTGCCTTAAAATTCTCAAGGGTTCGAATCATCTAGCGTATGTATGTCGAAGACTACAACGTAACATATCATGGCTGCATAATTAATGCATTAATGAATGAATCTATAGGGCAAGAAATGTAGTATTGGCTAGTCTTTTCTACCTTTCATGATGGATTGTACTAACAGTGTGGAAATATGAGGATTAGAGGTGGATTTAGTGAAATGGGCTATAATGAATGTTTATTTATTATGAATTTAAATACTTTCTTACAAATTCATATTTATACCTGGAGTAAATTAATAAAGCGGTTGTATAAACATTTTATGAAATTATATTTTCATTGGTATTTTACGATTTCCTGGAAAGGAAGAGAATAGAAACCAATCTTGTTTATTTGAAATGGGTATGGAGACTCATGTATAAAGGAACTAATGTAATCCATTGCAATAATATAAACAATGGCTGCCGGTGGCAAAAAAATGGGCAAAAGTTGATAAGAAACAATCCACATACGAAATCTTATTACAGATGTGTTATTTGTTTCACACCATAAAAGACCAAAAAAATATTGATGGTTTTAGGTAAACATGGATTATACATAAATTTCTTCTAGCAGTCGAGAGTCCGAACAAGTGGATTGTGCTATATTGCGGCCCCCTGCAAGGTAGAGATGGAGTGACCACTAACGACATCACAAACTACGACATTATTACAAGCTGCGGCATGATTGGAATTTGACATAATTGTCACACGAACCTAAATTTTGATGATGGGGGTTTAAAATATTACCCTTCTATGAAATTTTAGAGTTTTCTTTGCATTTCCCAAACGATTGAAAAAACTAAAAATTAACATTTTTTTACGGTTGATTATTTAATGATACTTTTGGGACGTGTTGGAAGCCTCTTGACATGTTGTGATGAGTTCAATTCTGAACCCTTGTATGGAGTACATACAAACTATGATCAGATTCACAATGTTTTAAACCAATTCGAAGGAAGAAATTGTCGATCTTAGCATACCGAGTTCAAGGAACCTGCTTCAAACCATAAATCGACTTCTTGACTCGGCAAACCAGATTAGAATATGTCACAAAACTAGGTGGTTGTTCCATAAAAATTTATTCAGATAGGTCTCCATGAAGAAAAGCATTCTTCACATCCATCTGATGGATTTTCCATTCAAAATAAGCAGCAAGGGAAAGAATCATTCAAACGGAGTTTGTCTTTGCAACTGCGGATAAGGTTTCAGTGTAGTCAATACCTTCTTGTTGAGAAAATCCCTTCGCAACTAGTTGTACTTTATGTCACTCAACAACACCTTTAGAGGTAAATTTGATCCTATAGACCCATTGACACTTCACAATGTTCTTTCCTTGCAGTCGGGGAACTAAATCCCAAGTGCGATTCTTTGACAAAGAATCATTTTTTGTCTACATAGCTTATTCCCACTCATGTCATTCTTCAGTATCTAAGTAGGCAACCGGATCAAAAGTTTCAAGTACATCAATCATCAAGGAAACGCTAGCATGTTACTATTGACTTTGAATTTGTTGTCCAAAGGAGATGTCACTGACATCAACTCTGGTAGCTTCAATATTATTAGAATCTCATCGGGGTAGACAAGAAACAGGTGAATTGTGGTTCACTACAGCAGGTTGAGTAGAAGTCATAGGTTCTTCAATCGACAGACTAGTCGAAATAGAGGACGACGAACTAGTCGACTCAGAGTTCGACGGTCTAGTCGAGACAGGAATAAAATTCGACTATCTAGTTGAAGAACTGAAATATGGAGCAAGAGAACCAGTGTCAAAGAAAATATTAAAGGGATCATATTACAACAATCCAGAGGAGGAATCTAACAAATTAATTCCAGAAGACTTCTCATCAACCTATACATTTCATCATATAATAATTTGACATTTGACAGGATCAAACAATCAATAAGCTTTTGAATCTTTAGAGTATCCCATCATGATGCAAGCATGAATCTTTGCATCCAACTTATTTCTACAATCATCGGAAATTTGATCCCAGGCAACACATTCAAACACATGGACGTGATCAGCTGAAGGTTTCTTTCCACACCATTATTTGACTGGAGTCGTGGAAGGAACAACTCAAGTCGAGATGTGATTGAGCAGATAGTTTCCACAATACATTGCTTAAGCCCAGAAACGAGGAGGCAAATCCTGAGCCTGCAAAAGACATTTATTCATTTCGACTAACATCCAATTATTGCATTCTGCAACGCCATTTTGTTGAGGTGTGTGAGGAACCGACCATTGTCATTCAATAAAAAATAGAACCATGTATTTTTCAAATGGTTAATTTACATACTCCCCACCATTCTCTGATCTCAGGCACTTTATGGGTCAACCACATTGCTTTTTAGCAAAGTCCATGTTATCGCACAATATGTACTTTCCCAAAGACTAAAGGCAAGTAGGTCGAGATTGGCGTAACACGAGGGTAATCCTATCACTGTCACCTCAACAGGATACCCTTTTCTATTTAGGAGGAAAAACCTTCTCCAAGGGAGACGTGCCTAGACCTAGTGGGTTGATGAAGGGAAAGAAATGATATGTAAACTACCCCTCTCTCTAGGTCACTTAAGTCAAGTTTAAGTCTTGAAGGATGAAGAAAAATAAAGATAAAGTGTACTTGCCCATTA
>JASDQU010249761.1:3969-14738 GCA_032191745.1 Picea mariana | reverse complement strand
CTTCACCAAACTGTTAGAACAGATGTTGGACCAACACATGAAGATCACCCTCATTTTGAGGATTTATCTCTACATTTGTGTAAATTAGTTTTCTTTACTATTTTTAGCAAAACAGATCCATATTTTTAGGATCTGAGAACAGCTTGTAAAAGCTATAAAGCTACATTCTGAAGACTAATATGAGGTTCAGTTTTGGGATACAGAATATCATATGTAACAGGCACATTGATGCTAATTCTAAATCACAGTTTTCTTTCTCTTTTGATATCAGTTTTCCACCTTCTTTCTGTACTTTTATCTGAGTTGTCTAGCCTTGAATGACTGTTATCTCATTGTTTGGCTCATAGCTTGATAAATAGTTTCTTCATTGCTTATTAGACCCTACATTGTGTACTGGTTTATGAGCAATTTGTTCTTNNNCCACTTAAGTTTATTTACTGATTATCAATCCATGAGAGCACTGGTTCATTTGTTTATCATCTTGACTGTCTGAATACCATGTTTGAATTGAGTTATCCCACTGATCAATCTACACAAAACACAAAAAATATTTTTACTTGAAGTTACCAAGCACCTTTGGTCTACAACCACAAAGGGTTTCTTGGAGTGTTAACAGATTGGATGAGAAATTCTACTTCAGTTCATACTTGAGAGCTTCATTTCAGTTCATCAAGTCATTGTGGATCTTCTTCATTCAAGCTCAGAGAAAGTGTGTGTTTTGGAGCACAGGTCCATCGAAAGGGGACCTTGCGACATTAAGTCTTTGGTTGTACTATCCACTTTCATTTTAATATAATGCAGTGATATGATTATTTCCCATAAAACTTGCTTTGTTTTATTGTATGATTCCTTGATCACATACATAGGTTCTTGTTGAGTTTATTATATTGAATTCACTTTGGTTGGCTTATTATCTCCTCAAATGGTTATCTCCTCCAAGAACCTAGTAGCTCCAGTCACCTTTACCATTGGGCTATGGAGTCATCTGGCAACTGATCTTCTGAAAACCTGTAGCCTGCATGTACCCTGCTTTGATTATTTAAGAAATCAACAATTGAACATAATCTACTTGGTCGTATGAAGAGCTTATCGTCCTACCTATTCCTACTCTAACCCATTGTACTGCTTCTTAATCAAGTAAACTCATGCTTCCAATGAAGCCATGTAAGAAACTTATTTACTGACATCATGCTTGATCTTGACCCAAAAAATAAAGGAATGCATAGCCGACAGAAATGTGTTTTTCATAGATGATAGAAACAACTTTCATTTGACAAGAATATTTTGACATTTATGTTGCTCATGGACTCTAGAAAATCAACAATAGGGTCATGAAAGACAAACAAATACCTCTTCATGATACTGTTCTAACTGAAAGAAATTTTGTTGCTTTTTTCCTTCACTGATCTCAATGTTGAATATGGACTTCTCAACCTCTGTCGGAGAAACATACATGATGAACTATTGATCTGAACTTTTCATCTCATCATCTTCCTCCTCATATCTGCTTCAATCTCTTTTTGTCTGCAAATCTGGAAGTTGAAGGCTACCCTTAGTATTTGAAGCAAATTTGAAACTGTCATCTGCTGATATATCAATTTGTTGATCATCTTTTGGGTTTTCAAATGGAAAAATATGATCTTCTTGACAACCTAAGATAGTAAATGAAGTTGGTACAATGTCAAAAGAATCTATATAATGGTTAACATCCTGAAGATCATCAATATCTCGATTACAATGAGAGGTGTCCTCTATTGCAACATACTATTGATGACTGCCTGAATCTTTGTTCAACAAATAAGATTCATGACAACACTCTAGATAGAGAAGGTCAAATGAAAAATTTTCTTTGCAAAATGAACGAAATGTAGCATGAAAGCCTTCCAAGGAACTAATACTCGCATTTGGAAGAGATCAACACCAATCAATAACAATTCCTTCTAATGAATACCTGAAAATTTTAATCTGAACATCCTCATGTACGATCTGAAGCTGATGAATAAGGTCATGAAAATCCAGCAAGTGTTCAGCTGGCACTTCCCACTCTTCTCCTCAAAATATGGTAAGGCTATTGTCTCATTCATCTCTACTAGGCACTATATTAGGATAACCAGAAATACTTGAGAAATCGTAGAATACATACCTCTTATTCATTACAAACCAATGGAGTCGTCAATAGATTTATGAACAATGGATTCACCACTGAATTTGTCCTTCATGGAGTCGCCACTAAATTTGTCCTTCATGGAGTCGCCAGATAGATGTTTACAACCGATATAATGCCTAGCCTTTGTCTATCATCAAAGACTAGAACTATGTCATCTCCCAGGGAAACTTTGTTTCAAACTCCTTTCCCCAGCAATGACGCCAATTTATTATCTCTCTAGGTGTCCTTCTTAGGTTGTAGCTTGAAGAAGCCTAGTAAATTAAAGTATGTTTTGGTTTTCTGCGTATGTTGGATCAAATTGAATAACTAAACAACTGGTTCACACTCAAGACACTTAAATATATATAACCATATGAGACAATGCTTTCAAAAGTCAATAATCAGATAATAGCTAAACTAATGGGTGAAGAAAGACTATATTTATCAACCAGGAACACCTATGTGATGGGCTGAATAAAAATAGTACATATTACTATTAAATTGATGTTTATGAGTTGAACAATGATACAACAGTCATTTGCAACTAGACAAACTTAGATAACAGTAATCATCCAAAGTACAGGAAAATAGTGAAGATGGCAATATGACATTAACCATGAAAGAAACTTGCGTATCTGTATTATATTCAAAGATCTAGTACAATAGAAATATGGTCTAATATCCAGACTTGAACCCTTTCTTCCTTATAAGACATAAGATTTATAGATTTTACAATAAATTTCAAGATCCTATAAAAATGGATTTGAAATGCTAAATATAGAATAAAATCAAACAACTCTTAATAATAGAATCAAGTCCTATCATAAGGGATCAAGCCTTTATCCTAGTCTTCAACAATCATCGACAACTCCAATAATATTTGACATCTTCAACATCATTCATGGTGATGACAAGGCACTTTGAAATCTTCCTTTGACAGTTGGGCAGTATTTTGACCAAAAATAGAGAAACTCTTCAACCTTTATCTCCTTTACATTGGCTTCAAAAACTTAAAGAGATAGTGATATCTATCCCTTTTAATTTTATCATTCATTTAGAACCCTCCTTGAAATATTTGGCAACGAAAATCTTTGATCTGAGTGAAAAGAAAAGCAATCTGCCAGTCTCTGCGCTTTCGGTTGCTAAGGAGCCAACATTTGTAATGAATAAGCCACTGAAAGCCCTGATTTTGGTTTCTAAGGGAACATTTAAAAACCCTCGTAAGCCACCGAAAAGGCAGTTTTCTTTCTCAATAGAAAATAGAGTTCTAATAGATCTTATCTTTCTCTTTGCTAGGATGACCCCTCGTTTGTAGCACTATTAATGCAAAAGTTTTGACATTTAATGAAAATAGTAGTAGAGTGCTATTTGAACAAGACCTTTTGAATATTTGCTTGATCTTAAACATCTGGAATTTGTGATGATTTGTTCTTATACTATAGTACTACTCAGCCTTCGTACCATGTAATTATTTTTTATTCCTGTATCACAAAGTATGTTATATTCCTGATCTTACCTTGCAAGAAGAAAATATAACATGAGAAAGATATTGAAGCCCAACTACTGTAGAATGCTTAGTCTTGAGTTCTGGCTTTCACTTTGCTTCAACTTTTATGTTCACCTCTTCACACCAGATTTAGCAGTAGCTTGAATTGTCCGAATGTTTTGCAGTTCCATTGATTTTAAACATAGCTTCATTTGATCCAAAGATACTGACACATGATATCACTGTAATTAATCCATCTAGTGCATCTCTTCCCCTTTCCAAATCTACAATCACCAAGCACTTCTTTGATATAAATCTCAATTAGTATGTGTTTTCATCTATTTACAATCTTTGAAAAAGGTATTCATGCATGTTTTGATTGATGTTGACTGTTGGTTTGCTTCTTTATTAAATAATTTTGAACAATCTACACTTTTCAAACATCCTTTCCCTCTCTCTTTTAAATTCGTTCCTCCATTTTGAAGTATCCTGAATTCCAGGCATTATACCATTGAGTTTTGGGCAGCCTTCAGCAATGGTTATCGCTCCTCTATCTGTAACTGCCTGATCTTTTGTTGTTCTATAAATTATGCAACTATAACCCTCAAACAATATATTTTCCATCTGTAGAAAATGTGCCTTTCTGGGCCACATAGGATTGTTTGAAATATTTCAAATTAGTGACAGTCCCTTGGATATGTTGGGACTAATGCCCATGTATATTGAACAGAGTTGTTGAAAGTCTGCCTGTACACTGTGAAAATATCTTGAATAACACGATTATTTATTGCTTTATAACTTGTGTAAAGTGTGGCATGAATATGTGCAAGTTGAATAACAACATAAATGGGATTTTCAACACCATATGATGCTCTAAATGGATCGATAATCTTCATATAAAACACCCCACCAATGAAATACTGACAATGTCTTTTGTATGCAGATTGATCTGGAATATGAATATCTTTCTGTTTCAAAATGTGCACACATGCGATATGATCAACAAACGGTATCAAAATATGAATGACTGTATCAAGAGTTTTTCCATATTTCCCAAATCTCTCTACAACATAAGAAATCTTTTCAGGGACGATGCATTCACAACTGTTTCTTCTTCATACGAATTTAACCTAGAGATCGAGCACTTTGTGCTGGGTAGTGCATTGTAGATATTCAAAATCAGAACTTCATTCTGTAGATTTCGATCTTTGGATTTCAATAAGGAGGAACCCCAGGAAAGCACAAAATGATCTTTTCACCACTACAACAAAAAACCCCAAATGGGTATCAGCAAAACACTAATAACTCAATGTCCATTTAGAATTTCGAGCCGAAAGATGACATCCCACTGTGGATATTGCTATAGCCAGATGGGAATAATGGCTGCCTGTGCATTTGATGTGTAGAAGAAAACTTCTCAGCCCCAACTATTGAATAGGTTCTTTATCCTCGTGACTTGGCACTTAGTCTTGCCACGTGGAACTACTCCACAATAACACCAGCTCAAAGAGATAGCTACAAGGTAATGGTATTGGGTTCGGCTTGATTTGGATGCATGGCATGTGGACTCGGTTTATCTGTTGGATTTGGTATATGTATGTGCTTGACAGACTTAGGGTTTGGCTTAGGCTTTAAACACTCGTGGCTTGGCTTGAGCTTGTGCCTATGGCTAAATTTATTGTTGACTTATGGACTCTGTCCTATGCACTATATTTGATATGCAGTGTGATGAATTTAGGATTAGAATTAGAGTTTGACACTTGAGCACACACCTCATTTATTTGGGTAAAAAATAACAAATTACAATCTAAAGAAACATAGAACTAGGATTTAGGCAAGATAACAATTATGTGTTTGTGTAATGCAGGTCAAGGACAGAGTCACAAGGGTCTGGAGCAAACATTATGAATGGGAACTTAATGGGGAATTTGAAGGTATGGATTATGGAAAATGATCAAGGAAAATGAAAAATTAAGCGCGAAAGAATAAAATGACTCAAAATTTACAAAACCATTTGAGGAGATAAAAATCTCCACTTTCATTTTAATATAATGCAGTGATATGTTTTTTTCCCATAAAACTTGCTTTGTTTTATTGTATGATTCCTTGATCACATACATAGGTTCTCGTTGAGTTTATTATATTTCTTTCACTTTGGTCGACTTATGTTCCCTTGTAGATTCAATATCACAGGAGCGTCAGAGTGGAGCTAGGATGACAATGGCAATAGGAAGCCATATTTCCCCAGTATGGTCACGAATTACTTGTTTTGTGGAGACTATTTATCGAATCATCAGTTTTTCCCTCCGCAATCCGTAGTGGAAAATCAAGGTAAATAGGGGGTTTTAGAGCAAGGTTTGGGTGAAATGACAAATGAAATAGTGAAATGAAGTTTTTACCCATTTTTATTGGGTTTTTGACTTTTTCATTTGTATTTTTATATTATTTTATATATTTTACCTAAACCCTAAAGTCCTAACGACTTTGCGAGTGTTGAGTTTTTGCAGATAAAAAGTCTAGGAGTGAAACATTTGAACAAGGATTCATTTTTTGGTATGTTTTTTATACATTTGTCACATGTACAGATCCTTTTAGGGTTTTCAGGAAAAACTCCTAGCTTAGTTTTTGTTCTTTCTCGTGCTCATAAATTAATGAGAATGTCACTGAGTATACTTTTTATCGCTTTTTAGGACTCATAATGGTAACATGAAAAATGAAACCTATGGAGTATCCTTTAATCTCTTTTCACGCTCCATAAAAACAAAAAGATTGTCGAGCGACCTTGTTCTTTTCACGCTCATAAAAGTATTTGAAGAAAACATCCAACAAGAGGTAGGTTACCACTTTTTTGGTCTCGTCGAATTAATTTATGAAACTAATGGAGTTCTCTTTAAGTGTTTTTCATACTCTCTAAACATGAAAAACCCATGAGTTTTCTTTCTTTGGACTCATTAATCAAACATAGAGACCCATATGGGACTGAACCACTCCTTCCTAGGGTTTGTTAAACATACTCTGAGGGACTCATCCGAAGGATCAGCTTACATCAACAAGCATATGTTATCCTCCTCAAGCTTGCGTAAAAATAAATATGTACTCGCCAAAAATGGCGGGGGGGAATTGGGAAAGGAATGTGTCTCTTTATTTGTGTTAGTGGCAGTAATGGTCGCTCTTGAACATGACACCCCCCTTCATCATTGTATCTATCTTGGGAAATCCATTTGTCTCTCGTTTGACCATCTGCATGTCCATATGTTAGGTCCTCATTGAGTCAATGTTGCCAAGACTATTGTCGTGTCATTCATATGTTCATGATAAGTCCAACCTGAATAAGCCTTCTATCGAGTCACCCATCCACAGTTATAAATTTTCTACCATGTCAGCCTTCCCTGATTCAGTTTAAAATCACTTCACACTCTGATCTACTTCAAATATGTTACTTATTTCATGTCACTGATGGGGGATACATCAAGGCCCTCCTATGACGGGTCTTTTCCTGTCATCTTCAACTCATCATATAGGAACAAGACTTAGAAATAATTTAGTACCTTAGAGACTGCATGCCTCAATGGAAGGTCTCTTCACTTCCAACAATAGGTTCACAACATTGACCCCTGATTGGGAGATTCCATTGAGTGTTCGACTTCAACTCATTTATTCACATTCATTGGATTGTACTGGGGTACCTTGGGAGTCATTGACATCAATGGAAATTTCCCTCACACTTGTTAACGGTTCTCATCAATGACCGGTAATCAAGTGGTCTCTACCATATTCAACTTCAGCACCTGTAATCACATGGTTAGATTAGTACTTAGGGACGATGGAAATGAAGACCCTCGATCTCATCATTATGATCCATGCTGCGATGGAGTATTTATGATTTTTATTGACACATAGATCCATTGTGTATGTCTCGTGTCTATGTCCGAATTGAGTCATTTTTAAAGTGTAGATCCATAGTGTATTCTTGGTGGCTATGTCGATTCACAATGACATGGATCCACAATGTATGTTTAGTGGCCATGACTCACTTGACATTTTTTGTGATCTGAGTATGGGAATGCCTACCTCAGACAATGTTATATTATTATGTTGATGCTTGATTGTTTGCAGGTTCCCAATCGGTGTGCTCCTTGTTCGACACACACATTTTTACAAAGTATTTTGGATGTCATGAGTTCCAGCTTCATACTTTGGGGGGAATTCTATTACACATTATTTTGTTCACCCTAGTGATCCATTGACAAACATGTGTTCATGTTCCCAAAAAGAGTCCTTTTCCATGAGGGAAGTAACTGACTTTCTCTTCTCAAAAACCTTATGAAGAAAGGTCATCCCAGGCTGCATTATACATAGGGTGTGATGATGCCTGATCGTCGTCCCCTACTATGAAGTTGGCCTTTTGTTGGCCCTTGACCAATTTTTGGAGAACCTTTGTCATGTTTTACCATTTTTGGGACTTCGACAGGCTGGTCGAAGGTAGAGTGCAAGGTGAAGCGGAGATCATGGGATCTTGGCCCCTTTTTAAGGCAGTGTTTTTGATCCGCAAAGATCTTTTAATGATTGTGGTTGAGTTTTTAATTACATGGGTTAATTAACCATTTATGAAGCTGAAGGAAAGAGGATGAATTTAATGAAGAAACATAGCAGCCATAAAACAATATATAGATATGAACTGAAGCAATAAGAACAACAAACCATAACAAGATAAGTGATAATGGAGTTCGGCACAAAATTGCCTACATCTCCGGGCCTTTGTCTCAGTGGGGGAGGCTTCTTCATTTCTGTTCAAAAAGATAAAAAAGCACATTGAAGCAATGCCATTAAGCTACAAGAATAATCTGGTCATGTTCTTCCATATCTCTAGAACCCAGCAGAAGAAACAACATGCAAAACGGATAACCGGAGCTCCCAGAAATGGCCCACAAGCATTTTCTCCTCAATAGCTTCCCTGCATAAAAATGGCTTTGGCTTGGCTTCCCTTCAACATAACTCTACTCTGACTCTCCTCCATGGCCTCAAACAGGTTTGGTTTTTATATATCTGAAGTTGGTTATCCATCCCCAACTTTCTCCCAAAATTTGGCCTCAAAAAGAGCCCAATATCCCCCAAAAATGACCAAAATCTCCATTAACAGGCCTGAAAATCACTAAAAAATCACATTTTCTAATGTTAAAAACCCATTTTCTGCAAATAAAAGCGATAAGCCCCTAACTAGGCATGCGCCCCTAGTCTTATGGCACTCTGTATGGGATTAGGGGCTAATAAAAGGATTCCTTAGCTGGGCTAGGCCCTTTTTGGAGTGTGCCCCCCTAGTCTCATGGGATATCCCTGGATCCTGGGGATGGTGCTTATATTTTGGGTGCACATGAGAGGGAGAAGCCTCCTTTGCTGGGTTGTGGTCATGTGAAAGAGTTTGACCATGGGCTGGGGCTTATCCCCAACCCCCTTTTTTCCCCTTTTCACTTTAGTACACTTTATTTAAACTAAAGTGATCCTTGTTAAACAAGAAGCACAAGGGCACATTGGTGGAGGGACTTTGTCAAGATTTGGGTTGACCCAGGAGGTCATGGGATCAAACCCCATGGGCTCCATAAAATTTTTCCATATGAACCCATTGACCAATCCCATGGTGCCACGTGGCATCCCATGACTGGGCCATGTGGCACCCAACAATTCGTCAACAAACTGCCACTTGTCAACTGCTGGGTGGATCCCTGTCATTGACCAGTCACCTTCTGTCAGGCTACCACTTGTTGCCAATTGCCTCTACCATGTCAACACTGCTGATGTCATGTTGATGTCAGCTTTTGACTGGACCTGTTGACTTTTTTCTTATTTGGGAAAATGGTCAGAGTGTGATAACTCTCGCATACGGTGCCTGCTTGAGAAAGTGATTATATTGCCAAAAGCAATGCGATGAGATGGATGCAATGGAATTGGTTTCATCCGATTCTGAGAACTTTCATTTTTGAGCCTTTTTGAGCCCTATCAGTCTCTTGGATCTGATTCTAGATCACAACTCCCCACTAAAGGACCTTTTGGTCCCCAAAAGGTTACTGACTAGTTAACAAGCTCGGGATAGGCCACCCGGCTTGTCCTCTGTCTCTGAACTTTGTCTTGTGCACCTATCTCATCAAGATCAACTGTAATACAATCATGACAACTGACAACATATTGTTAGCCATTTGAACCCTATTACATCTTACTGAAGCCACTATCATCCATGTAGACAACATTACTAATGATAGCATCAAAAAGACGACGACAAATGAGTTGATATACTTGTAATATTTGCACGACATGAGCTTATCTTGAAGCAACTTATGATTGATTTTCCATTCAACAATCATTTCTTGTTCTTGCTTAAGATTTATTACTTCATTTGAAACAATTATTGGTTTGTTTCTTGCTTGCACTACCTTCTTTAATTGTTCCATTGTTTGAAGTGTTTTATTTTCCTTAACATGATGAGCATGAACCACATAATCTTGACCTGCTTTGGTTAATTGATATTGATTCTTTGTCCTGTAGAAGATTGCCTTACGATCATATAAGTATGGAATACCTAAGACCATTCCATATTCTCTTAACGACACTACATCACATGTTACTTTGTCCACATACTTAGATGAAATTGCAAATTTGATTGTGCACTGCTTTGTTATGTGCATTTGATGATGATTGCTTATCCATTTAAGTGTGTAAGGCTTATGATGTGATTGTGTTTTTAACCCCAATTGCTTAACCAATTATTATGAGATTAGATTAGATTGAGATCCACTGTCAATTAATGTGTCTATCTTAGTGTGTTGCATGATGGTCCTTATATGAAACAATTTACTTCTACAATCAATTCCTTCACCAATTTTACCTGTCATACCAACCAATGAGATCTTTGATTCATCACCTGAATCCGATCCCAAGTCTATGGGTCTTGTTGACGCTGCCACTATTTGCATTCCCTTATTTTCCTTGAACCACTTTGGCCTCTTCTCGGGATGCAACTACCAACATCTGTCCTCATCATGTCCCTCTTTCTTGCAATGCTTGCAAGAGGGCTTCCCTTCCTTCCTCGTCACTGCATTTGAATTCTTGCCATGCCATTTCCTCTTGTCCTCTTTCCTTGAAGAC
>JASDQU010249755.1:0-16402 GCA_032191745.1 Picea mariana | reverse complement strand
TTTTGGTCACATAATTTTCCTATTTTATATGTGATTCTCTTTTGGAAGTACAACACATAATCATCCACTAGAAGACATGATGGAAAATTGCTAGTGATGAAATTCCAAATTGCACGTTATGGTGATTCCAAAGTATCATAGTGTTAAAATGCTCAACTGCCAAAATCAAGCACCACGGCATTCAATTGCTAATGTGATTAGAGTACCAAGTGTCGAAGTACCCATGTTTGTTTATGCTAAAAGACAAAGTCTTAGATGCAATAGTCACAAGTGCCATGTGATATTGTGCTATGATTAGATTGTAAAAGTTAGAGTACCAGGTGCCCAAGTACCCATATTTGTCTATGCTAAAAGACAAAGTCTTAGATGCAATAGTCACAAGTGCCATGTGATATTGTGCTATGATTAGATTGTAAAATTTGATACTTTGGAAGGTCTTAGTTATCAAGGGAACAATCAAATTTCCTAATGCAGTTGAGTCCTTGGGTAAAGAAAGTATAGAAATTGTTCTTGTTATTCAAACAATTCAATTCAAGATATCGTTGGCTTGAGTGGCTTCAAGAATGGAAATGCCTTGAATGTGGGTTAAATACATATTTCTAATTTATCAGTGTTTAAGATGGTTCACTCTTTTGCCACGAGGCTTCTAGTGCTAGCCAAATTGTAAAAATTGATACCTTGGGAGGTTTTGTTGAAGATGGTTCACATTCTTGTAGTGGGACATTTGGCTCTATCGAGATTGGAAAGGTTGATACCTTGGAAGGTCTTGTTTTTTAGGCTAAGAAATACAATGTATGCAATATTTTATTGGTGATTGACTTGGCTATTAATTGTAAACTATTGTACTTTCTATACCCTTCTTAAGTATAGACTCCACTGAATAAAATACTAGTGGTGTCTTCACTTTTGTACGCTTTAGAAGTTTGAATGGGAATTTTTCTTTGTTTCCTTGAATGAAATCAATCTCTACGCCTTTCAAAAGTGTAGTGTATCATAGTATTTATTAATATACATGAGTGAATTTGGGTAATGATTATTAAAAGAAAACATGATTGAATCATAAAAATGAAATCAGGTATATAAGATGTAAATGTCATGGTTTTCCATCCCATAGACATGTACATAACATCACCTTATCATACATGGATGGGCATGTAATATCTTGGTAATTAGAAAACATCTACAATGATTTCAAATCTTTAATAGTTGTGATAGTAATAGGCTGAAATTTTAAACATATACATAAACCCCTTTCCTCAGCTAATGCATTACCATGTATTAAACTCAAGATAATGGTGAAAGTAGTATAACACCAAGCCCTTGAACCTAAGGTCATCTTACTACAATGACATATCCCTATGTTGGGACGTCAATCCATGCTATTATTCTTCTTCCCAATGTTTGTTTGTTTTTGGGTTATTTTTGTGATTTGCTAGGTTATAATAGTTGTGTCATGTCTCCATAATTGGGGTAGAAATAGAAAAGGAGTATGAAAAATATCATAAAAAAATGGATACTTAGGATATGTAGTGAAAATAGGGAAATTTTTAGTCAGGAAGGTGTATTGAGCATGGAGTTCAACAAAAAGATTTTGAGAAGTAGAAAATAAATTAAGGGTATTCTTAACTATGCCATGAATGCACATACTATGTCATAGATTCACTATGTGAACCCCACATGGTTTTATAACTTGCCAACACTGTACAAGGTTTTCAAATATAGTGAAAGATTCTATAATCCAATTAAAAATGCATAAAAAAATTGCGTACACATTATATTATTGATAAAATAGCCTTCAAAATTTTCTATGTATCATGGGGATTCGCCTATTTAAATTTACCCAGGGGAGGGGAGGGAGGTTTGTAAAATTTTCTTTAGTCAAGGTGAATGACTTTCTTTATTTATTTATTCTTTCTTTATTTCCCATCACTATTTCCATGTCAGACCGTCACTCTTGCCACCTACTGGACGTCGTTCTTGCCACGACCAAGAGTGTCGTTCCCATAGCAACCACATCGGAGTTGATACCTCGTCCCGTCGGTCTTTCCACCTTCAGAACGTCTCTCATGCCACCTCTGAAATGTCGCTCTTGCCTCCTGCTAGACGTCGCTCTTGCCACGTCAGGCCGTCGCTCTTTCCAACTGCTGGACGTCGTTCTTTCCACGGCCAAGAGTGTCACTCCCATAGAAACCATGTCGGAGCTGATACCTCGTCCCATCGGTCTTGCCACCTTCAGAACGTATCTCTTGCCACCTCTGAAATGTCGCTCTTGCCACCTTTAAAACGTCGCTCTTGCCACCTTAAGAGCATCTCTTTTTCCACCTCTGGAACATCTCTCTTGCCACCTTTGAAACATCGCTCTTTCCACGTCTGAAACGTCCCTCTTGCCACGTCTACTACGTCGGTATTGCCACGACCTAGACGTCGGTCTTACGAAGTCAATATGGGGTTGGACAATCCAATTTATGATGACACGTGGCGTCATATAACGTCGCAATACAGATGAAAACTATGTCGTCGAAAAAGCAACATCCTATGAAATGACATTTGAGGGGGTCTGAGGTTTGTCGGTCTTCCGACAATAGAAAGTGGCAATTATGTCAAACGTGCTGTCGAAATTTGACCCAAATGCACTAGTGATAAAATGTTTTCATATTAATTGATAGGGGTCATGCTTTATGTGTTCAATATTTACCAATTTTACTTCTTCTAGTGATTCATCCTCTACTTTAGAATGGCCTAGATTAAGTAATGAAAATTTCCCGACATCCGACATGTACAGGGAAAGTTGGTCATGACTTCTTCTGAGCTGCCTTTAGCTCTAATCCAATGTCTCCTTTTACTATCTAGTGGGATACCTCTCTACACACCAATTTGTCCGGTAGGAATTTAGGGAGTGCATGAGGGGGAATAGAACAACCATAAACCCTAATGTAGGAAAAATTCTCGTCAATAAACCAGTCGGCTATTGCTTTAAGATTTTCTGTGACTGTATTAGAAATGCAAGGAGGTTCGCATCTAAAAAATATTTTATGCATCGGAATTATAACAAAATGACAAATTTCATAAAATGCGTCCTTAGAATTTTCTTCCCAAAGGGCATAATGAGATTCATGAATGGGTTATGGACAGGTTATGTTCCAACTCCAATTCATTAGGGGAAAAAGAGTCACGTAGCAAATTGCATCCATAATACATGTTGACATGTAAAAGGCCACTGATTGTCCCTTTGATTTTGCAACTTTGTAGTTTGAGATTTCTTGTGTTAGGTTATCCGACAAAATCTTACTCTAGTTAAAAGCATACCCTTCTAAAGCTTCTTCCAAAAAGGGCACCCAATCTGCATGAAAATGGCAGGGATCTTTTCTCGCGAAAAGTCTACATAGCATAATGGCTACGTAGACCATGTATTCATTCGAGGATGTTGTAGCATAAAACCCATGGGTATTGGCTCTAAATTTTGATGGACACCTCCACCATTCTCTAATCATATCAGGATAGGTTTGGTCTACCTCAATGCATTCTTTCCTCTGAAACTCTGCTAAAAACTTAGCATTAAAAGTATGTTTAGGATTTGGTGAGAGTTTATACATTACTTGTATGTGTTCTGGCCTGAATGAGCCGACGATAACTCCTTCATCGTTTAAGATGCTCCTCGTTGGGATATTGACCTTTTCTAGGGCCCAACTGATCATATCATTGTATGCCATGAGCCGAGGGCACATAGTGATCTTATGAAGCTCTAATTCAGCTATGTCCCATGATGCAGGAGCATCGCTCCATGTCAGTCAACCAGCCAGCCAACCACGTTAGCGCGCATGCATTCATATGCTAAAAGGGAGGCATAACCTCATTTGAATTTGAATTGAATGTAATTTAATGTGCTTAGGCTGGTGATCCATGAAAGTCGTTCCTTTGTGCAGGCGTTAGATAGGATCGGCTTTAATGCTAGATCGGCTGAGATCTAGATCCAGATGTTGGACTAGACAGCCATTGATTGTAATTTATTAGAGTAGGTAGACCTGGAGGGAAGCGTTGAGAGCCCCTCAGGTAAAAGAGATTTTAGATCTCATTTGGAGTTAGGATGATTGTAGGAGAAGAGCCAGAGAGAGCTCAGGAACACCATTGTAAAATACAGGCATTTGCCATTTAATATAAGAGAAGTAGTTTTTCCTGCATTATTCTGTCTTATATGCATGTTTGTATGTGTTCTTTGTATATGCTATGAATGTATGTTATGTGGATGCATTCTGCAAGAGTTTGTGTGATTTTCAGGAGAAGGTCTTTGAGGTTTCATGCCAGGAGGGCGTGACAGAGCACTGCGGTCTCTGAATACCGGTGCACAGAGGATGCACTTCTGAACACTGTGGGGTTCAGACAAAGACGTGTTGAGGCACAAGAGACTGAAGTCAACAGATCAGAAGGAAGACCTCAAGGTTACTGAATACCTTGGAGGCAAGGCTGTGTGGGAGAAGACACAGTTGCAGACAGAATCGTGGAGGATTCTTTAGAGCTCTGCCAAGTGGGCATTGAGCATGTGTACAGGAGTGCACAAAGGAAGGAACTCTGCTAAGGGTTCGAAGAGACCAGAATCACTGAGGATTATGTAGAGCTCTGCCAGGAGGGCATCGAGAAAGTGCGAGGAGCACATGAAAGGAGACAGAACTGTTGGAGTGTTCTATGGAAGAGAAGATACTCCACCAGGAGGGCGTCGAGGAAGGGTGCAGATAGGTACAGAGGAGAAGAGAACTCTCTTGAGTTCTGCCATTTGAAGGAAGAGTCCACTGAAGGATCTTCAATGGGTTTTTGAACACCCAGAGAGACTCAGCAAGAGGTTTCTTGAGCAAGATAGCCAGAAGGGCATCTAAGTATTCTCCATCTGAGGGAGAAGAAGGATAAAATCCCCTAAGGGGTCTGAGTGTTTGTGTAATCTCAGGATAGATAGCACGCTGTGTGCATCTGAAGACTCTGCAAGGAGTGAAGGATTCGTGAGAACCCTTTGAGGATTCAAAGGTAGAAGCTCAAGAAGGGCATCGTTTCATACACGCAGTGAGAACTCAGAGGAAGGAGCTCGCAGAGGAGAAAGAGCACAAAGGTCGAAGCCTTTGGGAACGTGAAATTCTTTCAAGTCTAGAAAGATAGAGCGCAAGAAGCTCAGGAGGAGCAGCATCATTCATCATATTGGCAGGAGGAGAAGATCTGGACCGTTGGTTTAAGCGTCCAGGAGGAGCTCAGGAGGAGCTTACAGAAGGAGGAGACCGACAGCCATCGGATCTCATATAGAAATCTCATCAATCGTTGGATTAGGAGGAGTTGCGTGGAGATTAGCCTCTGGAGGAGGAGCGCACGAGGAGGATTTATCTGAGCCATCAGATCTTGGATCAGATCTCCGACAGCCGTTGGATCTGCAAGAGTCACGTGGGAGTTAACCCCGTGAACGGGAGGAGAGAAGTCCCAACAGGCATCGGGATATCAGCCATCGGGAAATCAGAGTTCTCGAGGTCGTAAGGATCTGGACATCAGAAATCCTGAATCAATGAAAGGATCTGAGCCGTCCGTCTGAAAAGGGACACGTGTCACGCGATCGTCCGTATCGGAGATCCGAGGCACCAGGCATCAGGACATCGACCATCGGAGAATCGGGATTCTCGAGGTCATAAGAATCAGGACCCCTTAGGTCTCGAAACAGCGATTGAATCGGAACCGTCCATTTGTAGATACACGTGGTGGGGATCCGCAAAGAGTCGGCATAGCCGTCATCGGGAAATCGGCATTCTCAAGGTCGAGGGAGCCAGGACATCAAAAGTCCCGAAATCTCGACATAATTAGGACCGCCCACTTGGAGAGGAAGTGTGGCAATCATCTAGCACCACCGGAGAAAGCTCGATAGGGAGGCTTCATCGGTAAATCGGNGGCATAGCCGTCATCGGGAAATCGGCATTCTCAAGGTCGAGGGAGTCAGGACATCGGAAGTCCCGAAATCTCGACATAATTAGGACCGCCCACTTGGAGAGGAAGTGTGGCAATCATCTAGCACCACCGGAGAAAGCTCGATAGGGAGGCTTCATCGGTAAATCGGGATATCGGAGATCCCGGGAGCGAGAGTTTTGTGCATTGCAGAATCGCGATACGCGATTTCCTGATCGTGACGAAGGTGGACCCCAGAGGAGTCGGGGAGGAGGACAGGTGGCATTCCACATTGGCTATCGAGATATCGGAGATCTCGGGAGCAAGGAGTTCATGCATCTTGAACTCGCGAACCCCGTAGCCCCGACGAGATAAGGTTGCGATCACGGGAGTTGGCCATATGAGCAGGAGTTGAGCCGAGAGGGCCAGCGCATAAAGGAGTGCATCGGGTTTCGGAGGATCACAGATCCAAGGGATGCATGCACATCGACATCAAAAACCCTGAAACCCCGATAGGTGGTATAAGGCTGCGGTCTTATAAGGAGGCGGTCACGTGGACCAGGTATAGCCAGGAGGGCTAGCGCATAGGAGCCAAGAGCTCATCGAAGAATCGAATATCGAGAGTTGGAGAGTACAGTGACTCTCGACAACGTAAAGTGCAAAACCCCAAACCCCGATAGAGAGTCGGGGATAACCATGGTCAAGTGCTGAAGGCCGTGAGGGTGACCGAAAGGACCTGTGGATTGGGATTTTCACAGCGATTCCAGCAGGAATCAAAGGAGCCGCTTCAACTCGTTAGAGAATTGGAAGGGGAATTGAACGATCCTGTGAGTAGAATTTCAGGTGAAGAGACCGTATGGGGTGATAGGTCGGACCTTCCTGCGTCAAGTGGTATCAGAGCAGGAATCTGTTTGTATATTGTAGACAGAGGAGCAGGAGGAAGACAGAGTGCTGGGAGACTCTGTAAGGACTTGGTTGCAGGTAGGCAGCATTCCATAGACAGTCAGCTGGACTGTAGGAGGATGAAGCAGGAGTGACAGCAACAGGTTTTCCAGAGAGGCAGACAGGGACAACACGATGGCTACTGAAGGCCATAGGCATGCTGGGAAGAAGAGAAAGGAAGAAGAGCTTGCAAAAATGGATGAAGAACTTGCCAACATCAGAGCCGAGATAGAGAAGCTCGAATTGAGAATGCGATAAGAGGAAAAATCGAGATGGGTGCACGAATGGCCCATGCAGAAGCCGAAGGCAAGTTGGCCAGTCAAGCATTTGATGGTCATGAGACAGCGTAGGCTATTGAGAAAGTGGTTGAGGTATGCTAAAAACCTCAAGGCCATAGAGGAAAGGATGATTTATCACTGTGAGCCAGAGAATGGGAGAGGTCTCGATGATTGGGATGATGAAGAAGATGAATTGGGATCAGCTGAGGATCTCAAGGACTGCCAGGAAGGCAGAGTAGAAGAAATTCCAGATTGCCAAGAGGGAAACGAGATGAGGTCAGCTGAAGATCTCATGGACTGTCAGGAGGACAGTGAGGAAATTTCACATTGCCAGCTGGGCAATGAAAGGAGATCGTTGCGGGATCTCGAAGACTACCAGGAGGGCATTGGAAGCATCTCAGATTGTCAGGAGGGCAGAGATGAGGATTTGAGACCATCTAAAGGTCTCATGGACTTGGAGGAGAGTTCAATTCAGCAAGGAGTGTTGATGAATATGGGATCGGTTGATCTCATGATCTGCCAGGGAGGCAGTAGAAGAATCCCATGTTTCCAGGTGGGTAGGGATGAGCAGATGAATTTGGATCAACCAGAGGAGCTGACAGAGCAGATGAGACTGTCTGATAGTCTCATAAATTCAGAGATGGAAAGGGATCAGCAGGTGCAGCTGACAGAAGAGGAGGAACATCAGGATGGTATTCTGATGATTGGGGGAATTGGAATATTCCTACCATGTGCCTAGGAGGAGGCAGAAATCTATGTTGCAGATGCAGCAACAACAGAAGGACAGTCACAGCTGATGAGGACTGTCAGGAATGAAGGAAAAGAGTGTGAGCATTCCGAGGAATGGCTCAACGCATTCAACATTGAAGCTGAAGAGACTGCAACATGGGAGTTTGCAGCAGGAGAAGAAGAGGAAGAGGCAGACAACTTATGTTTTGCTAAGCTATGGCAGCAGATAGAATCCCTGGAAGAGAGGTTAAGAGTGCAGAGAATGCACATCCAACATGTAAAGTTGGAAACTGATGAAGAATATGGCATGGGAGATCATGGTGATCTACCCAATGGCCAAAAGTTTTTGCAGCTGAGGAGACTGCATGAGCCGAGCCAGTCATCGGAGCAGCTCGACCGAGAGATAGAGGACATCAGAGGGCTGATGTTGAGATCAGCAGACACTGCCAACAGGGAGAGGCTAAGAAGAAGAGAAGAAGCAGCAGCAGCAACGCAGCAGAAGTAGCAGCAGCCGGAAGATAGAGCAGATGGACAGCTCCACAAATTCGTTTGGGATCCAAGAGGATTCCCACAGCTACAGGGGAATCTCATGAGCAGGAGATCATGATTTTTGCAGCTGTGGAGTATGGTGCAGGAGCATCGCTCCATGTCAGCCAGTCAGCCAACCAGCCACGTCAACGCGCATGCATTCATATGCTAAAAGGGAGGCGTAGCCTCATTTGAATTTGAATTGAATGTAATTTAATGTGCTTAGGCTGGTGAGCCATGAAAGCCATGCCTTTGTGCAGGTGTTAGATAGGATCGGCTTTAATGCTAGATCGGCTGAGATCTAGATCCAGATGCTGGACTAGACACCATTTATTGTAATTTATCAGAGTAGGTAGACCTGGAGGGAAGCGTTGAGAGCCCCTCAGGTAAAAGAGATTTTAGATCTCATTTGGAGTTAGGATGATTGTAGGAGAAGAGCCAGAGAGAGATCAGGAACACCATTGTAAAATACAGGCATTTGCCATTTAATATAAGAGAAGCAGTTTTTCCTGCATTATTCTGTCTTATATGCATGTCTGTATGTGTTATTTGTATATGTTGTGAATGTATGTTATGTGGATGCATTCTGCAGGAGTTTGTGTGATTTTCAGGAGAAGTTCTTTGAGGTTTCATGCCAGGAGGGTGTGACAGAGCACTGCAGCCTTTGAATACCGGTGCACAGAGGATGCACTTCTGAACACTGTGGGGTTCAGACAAAGACGTGCTGAGGCACAAGAGACTGAAGTCAACAACTCAGGAGGAATACCTCAAGGTTACTGAATACCTTGGAGGCAAGGCTGTGTGGGAGAAGACACAGTTGCAGAAATAATCATGGAGGATTCTGTAGAGCTCTGCCAAGTGGGCATTGAGCATGTGTATAGGAGTGCACAAAGGAAGGAAATTTGCTAAGGGTTCGAAGAGACCAGAATACTGAGGATTCTGTAGAGCTCTTCCAGGAGGGCATCGAGCAAGTGCGAGGAGCACATGAAAGGAGATGGAACCGTTGGAGTGTTCTATGGAAGAGAAGATACTTTGCCAGGAGGGCATCGAGGAAGGGTGAAGATAGGCACAGAGGAGAAGAGAACTCTCTTGAGTTCTGCCAGTTGAAGGAAGAGTCCACTGAAGGATCTTCACTAGGTTGTTGAACACCCAGAGAGACTCAACAAGAGGTTGCTTGAGAAAGATAGCCAGAAGGGAATCTAAGTATTCTCCATCTGAGGGAGAAGAAGGATAAAATCCCCTAAGGGGTCTGAGTGTTTACGTAAGCTCAGGATAGATAGCAGACTGTGTGCATCTGAAGACTCTGCAAGGAGTGCAAGAGTCGTGAGAACCCTTTGAGGATTCAAAGGCAGAAGCTCAAGAAGGGCAGCGTTTCATACACGCAGCGAGAACTCAGAGGAAGGAGCTCGCAGAGGAGAAAGAGCACAAAGGTCGAAGCCTTTGGGAACGTGAAATTATTCCAAGTCTGGGAATATAGAGCGCAAGAAGCTCAGGAGGATCTCAAGAGGAGCTTACAGAAGGAGGAGACCGACAGCCGTCGGATCTCATATAGAAATCCCGTCAGCCATTGGATCGGGAGGAGTTGCGCGGAGATTAGCCTCTGGAGGAGGAGCGCACGAGGAGGATTTACCTGAGCTGTTAGATCTTGGATCAGATCATCGGCAGTCGTCGGATATGCAAGAGTCACGCGGGAGTTAACCCCGTGAACAGGAGGAGAGAAATCCCGACAGGCATCGGGATATCGGCCATCGGGAAATCGGAGTTCTCGAGGTCGTAAGGATCGGGACATTAGAAATCCTGAATCAACGAAAGGATCTGAGCCGTCCGTCTGAAGAGGGACACATGTCACGCGATCATCCGTATCGGAGATCTGAGGCACCAGGCATCGGGACATCGACCATCGGAGAATCGGGATTCTCGAGGTCGTAAGAATCGGGACCCCTCGGGTCTCGAAACAGTGATTGAATCAGAACCCTCCATTTGCAAATACATGTGGCGGGGATCCGTAGAGAGTTGGCATAGCTGTCATTGGGAAATCGGCATTCTCAAGGTCGAGGGAGCCAGGACATCGGAAGTCCCGAAATCCTGACATAATCGGGACCGTCCACTTGGAGAGGACGCGTGGGAATCATCTAGCACCACCGGAGAAAGCTCGATAGGGAGGCTTCATCGGTAAATCGGGATATCGGAGATCCCGGGAGCTAGAGTTTTGTGCATTACAAAATCGCGATACGCGATTTCCCGATCATGACGAAGGTGGACCCCAGAGGAGTCGGGGAGGAGGACAGGTGGCATTCCACATCGGCTATCGGGATATCGGAGATCCCAGGAGAAAGGAGTTCATGCATCTCGAACTCGTGAACCCTGTAGCCCCGACGGGATAAGTTTGCGGTCACGGGAGTTGGCCATATGAGCGGGAGATGAGCTGGGAGGGCCAGCGCATAAAGGAGCGCATCGGGTTTCAGAGGNGCTATCGGGATATCGGAGATCCCAGGAGAAAGGAGTTCATGCATCTCGAACTCGTGAACCCTGTAGCCCCGACGGGATAAGTTTGCGGTCACGGGAGTTGGCCATATGAGCGGGAGATGAGCTGGGAGGGCCAGCGCATAAAGGAGCGCATCGGGTTTCATAGGATCACGGATCCAGGGGACGCATGCACATCGACATCGCAAACCCCGAAACCCCGATAGGTGGTATAAGGCTGCAGTCTTATAAGGAGGCGGTCACGTGGACCAGGTATAGCCAGGAGGGCTAGCGCGTAGGAGCCGAGAGCTCATCAGAGAATCAAAGATCGAGAGTTGGAGAGTACAATGACTCTCGACAATGTAAAGTGCGAAACCCCGAACCCCGATAGAGAGTCGGGGATAACCACGGTCAAGTGCTGAAGGCCGTGAGGGTGAGTGAAAGGACCTGTGGATTGGGATTTTCACAGTGATTCCAGCAGGAATCAAAGGAGCCGCTTCGGCTCGTCAGAGAATTGGAAGGAGAATTGAACGATCTTGTGAGCAGAAGGTCAGGTGAAGAGACCCTGCGGGGTGATAGGTCGGACCTTCCTGCGTCATCCCAATAGTGATTTTCAGAATCAGGATGAGCATTCTTGAGTTCACATTCCAGAAATTCAGAGATTTGAGTCCAAGATTTAATGGAATCTATAGCGTGTGGCATGGTGTCGGAGATGATATCTCCTTCCTGTGTATCTTCACTCTTCTTCAATGCCTTTTTCAGTGCCATGACTGTATATTAAATGGAAAACCTGTCACAGAAAATGAATGAATGAGCTCAACTGAGTGTTTCTTGCGCTTGATAAAATGAAAACATATACATTCAAATGCTCTTTTAATTCATTTAAAAGCGACAGGATTGACGCAGCTAACAAGAATTCAAGGCATTTAATGCAGAAGATATTTTACTGAGATACGCATTAGTACCATGTATCACCAGTGATTCATTATTTAAATGGTCGTATTTTAGCACCTTTGGATTTTTAAAGAAAACTCGGGACATTTTACTCAATCGGAAACTGAAACATGAACAAAACCTTAAAAAATGATTATCATTAATCATGCTTTGGAAAAAGATTAATTGGTGCTAAACATAGATTAAGGCTGAAGATTTGTTTTTTCGGAATTTCGGGGATCGTGTTATAGAGAAGTATGTCATTGATGAAATCTGATCTCCAAAATCACGAAATCGTGATGTGTTAATTAAGACTTAAATGTTTTAGCAAAGTGATTGATTGATATTTAGTGTTTCGGGATTTCAGGGATCCTTTTGACAAGAAGTATGTCATTGACAAATCCCGATTTTCGAAGTTGCGAAATCGCGACGTGTTTTAAAAAATAGGACTTAAATTCATCTTAATTAACTAACTAATCAGGGTTAAGGACAAATAGAGTTAGTTTAGTTTAACACAAATTGTGAATCGGGATTTTGCGATTCAGGATTTCGGGGATCATGTTGTCAAGAGATGTGTTATCACTGAACCTCGAATCCCGAAATCGTGAAATGATTAACTTATGCCTTAACTTTTTTTGTTAGAGAATTAATTAATTAGCATTTAAACTAACTCTCTTTATTTCGGGAAATCGGGGATCGGGATTTCGCAATTCAATTTGTATTGAAAAATATGTTTTCAGCAAACCCTGAATTCTAAAAACTCTTTAAAGTTAAACTTGAATCCATTAGTTTCAAAGCTTATCATGATTAAAATAATTTTATAGAAAATGCATCGGGATTCTTATAATACTTTTAGGTTTTTTGCTTTTTATTATTCGAATAATTGAGTTCTTCGGGAAATCAATACCGTGTGTTTGGGAATGATAGTGAAACTTGCGTTTTATGAAAAGACGAAACCAAAAAAAAGGAAAGTTTAGGTCTTAGGGATAAAAAAATTTAAGAATTGTTTCAACATATTGTATAGTGAATGGTGAAATTCGATATAATGAATATAAGAAAGGTTTTCCCAGTTGAGGGTTTCCGGTATAAAATCTATGTGTACTATGTGTATGAGCCATTGATTAAATTATGTTTTTCTTAAGAATCTATATGCATTTCTTTACTTCATAGTTTTAAAACTTACATGTGGTATCAGAGCTCGTTTTTGGCTTCAGAGGGACGCCTTTGTTGTTGACGGTTTGGCTCGGTCTTAATAGATCAAGTTTATATTGGGTATGTCATAAACCTGGGTTTAGTGGGAGCTTTTGCAGTGGTTATTTGAGTGTAGAAAGAGAAATGATGAGTTCTTCTAGAATCGAGATAGAGAAGTTCAACGGTAAAAACTTTGAGCTATGGAAGTTGAAGATGGAGGACCTTCTTATAGACAAAGAATAATGGATCCCTCTGGATCCTGGTACATAGCCTACTAGTACACCGTCTACTAGAAAACAGGCTACTGGTACACAACCTACCAGTACACAAACTACCGGCACACCACCTACTGGTATGTCGAAGGAAGATTGGGAGAAGCTGGACAGAAGAGAAAGGAGTACTATTCGACTCTACCTAGCAGTTTCGGTTTTGTTGAATGTCTCAGGAGAATATATAGCCAAGGAACTATGGGATAAGTTGGGGAATTTGTATCAATCAAAGTCCCTGGTAAACAAGTTGTTTATTCAAAAGAAGTTTTATCATCTTAGGATGGAAGATGGATATTCTGTGACAGAACATCTAAATGCCTTTAATACTTTGGTAAGTCAACTTGTCTCTATTAATATTATGATTGTAGAAGAAGCTAAGTGTATTACTTTGTTATGTTCTTGGCTAGACTCTTGGGATAATCTGGTTGTAGCAATTGGTAGTACCACTCAATCTACATTGAAGTATGAGGATGTAGTTTCATCCTTGTTATCTGAAGAGATGAGGTGAAAAAGCATGGATAGTCATAGCACAAATGTTTTATTTGTAAGAGGTCATACCCAAGACAGGAACCCTGAAAAGCCTTCGGGGTGGAGATCTAAATCTACAGGTAGATATAAGTCTCCAGAAAAATATTTGAGGAAATTTTAGAAGTGTGGTAAAACAAGGCATTATAAGAAAGATTGCAAGTCTAAGAAGGTTGAAAAACCAAAGGGATATGATCGTACCTCTTCCACAGAGGCGAAAACATCTGTTGGCATGTTTTACAGATAGTGTGTACTTGTCATTGATGGCAAGATTAGAGTGTGCATCGATGGAAAAACTGGAACAACGCAAGCTAAGGAGGATTAGCGCAGAGTTGCACACAGTGCGTAGGTGTGCCCCAGGGACAAGGTTAACTCATTGCCAAATCTCAAAAGAGATAGCGTACTCAGGATCTCAGGTGGATCAAAGGTCAAAGCCTTTAACACTTAGAAATTCTTCTAAGTAAGGAGGATAAGTAAGCTCGGGCAAAGAAGCAGCATTGATCGTTGGATCCCATTCAGAATTCCCAATGATCGTCAGATCTGAATCCAGATAGGAGGAGCGCAAAGATGGAGGACAAATATCTGGCGTTATATCCGAGCGCAAGGTCCAAGCATCATTGGATCAGGAAGAACCTGCATGTTCTTTAAAGTGCAAGATTGAAGTGGTGGTCCAAATCCATTTCAGAGTTTTGGCTATCGGGGTTTCAAATACCGGAAGTTGGAGTATCAAAACACTTTGCAACAAGAATGCTGAAATCGTAATATGTGAAATCACGATATGATCTGAGCCGTTGAATCAAGATCAGATCTAGACCATCGAATCATAGGACACATGGTGAAATATCATCATGTCGCTGACTGGAAAGTCAAAGGAACGGGGTTCCTTAACCTCTCGAATTCGCGATATGCGAAATCGTGAAACTATCTTAGTTGTCAGATCGAGGTTTGTTCTGGACCGTTGATCCAACTCCATCTCGGAGTTTCACCTATCACGACTTGGAGTGACAAGAACCTCCATCAGAGGAATCGCGAGATGTGAACTCACGATAAGATCTGGACCGTCAATACACCAAGATTTTGGACCATTGATCCAAATCCATTTCGGAGTTTCGCGAATCATGACTTGGAGAGGCAAGAAACATAACCACAGGAGTTCTGAAATGCTGAAACGCAAAATTGCAAAATAATTTAAGGCTTATGTTCTCAACCAGTGGTCACACCATCGAAGAGCTGAAGAGAAGAGTACGTGCAGACAAGCTCCTTTTCGGTGTTTCAGGGATCGCGACTTGGAAAGTCAAGAAACTTCACAACGGAATTAACAAAAAGGCGAAATGCAAAATCATGAAAAGCAAGTTATGAACAAGCGCTTGGTCATGGCCATAGTCATATAAAGGAAGGAGCTAGCGTAGAAAAGCTCTATTTTGGAGTCTCGGAGATCACGACATGGAGACTCAAGATGTCTCATCGCAGAATCTTCGAATTGTGAAAGTGCGAAATGGGTAAATAACACAAGAACCCATCAGAGTTAATCCAACGATGCAGGTGAACATGAGCATGATTGGAGGGCTAATGTTGATCCTCACAGTCTAACTGCTAGAAACCATTGATGGTTTCTACCAGAGGATGCAAAGAGACTTCTGTGTGATTTCCAGAGGAGTTGAAGAGTTACAAGGAATCTGCTAGTGGAATGAAGACGATTTGTGGAGGAAATTGACAGTTGGATGAGGGTTGGAGCTTGTAACTGAAATAGAAAGGATGAGCTCGACTGTAACAGAGAAGACGAAGAGTCTCAACTACCAGAGAGAAAAATGAATCTCGGCATAACACCTAGTGATGATAGACACAAGGGTTGAACTACCAGAGAAGCTGAAGAGTCGCGATGATGATCAGGCAGAGCACTTGATATGTGGAGGAGATTGGCGCGGTATGTGCATGCAAAGGAATGGTGAATATTGCATGCACAAGGTGCATAGAAGCTATAAATACACGGTACAGAGAAGAGATGAGGTTGGATTTGTTGCTGGAGTTGTCAAGGATGTTGTTGTTGAAGGTGATTCATGCATGAAGAAGGATCATAGTGCAGTAGTTGAATTGAACAGAAGAGGAACTGTGTAGTGAATGGACATGGCACACAGAGCATAAAAAGCAGAAGAACAGATATCACAAGTGATGTGTGCAGGAAGGCAGTGAGGCAGACAGAGCAACGAAATGCATCAGAACAGTGATGAGTCTAGTAAGCCATTGTTGAACATTATATTACTGTAATGAGTTTTAGTAGCAAAGATTTATAAAACAGGATGGTAGGGAGGTGCTAGGGAGGACTATTGTCCTCATAGGTTCAAGTGGGTGCTTGAACATAGGGAGTTGGTGCTTTCTTCTAGTTGGTGCTAGATAAACCAAGGAGTTGGTGCTTCCTTCTAGTTGGTGCTAGAGAAACCAGGGAGTTGGTGCTTCCTTCTAGTGGGTGCTAGAAAAAAATAGAGAGTTGGTACTCTCAGCAAGTTGCAGCTTGCAAAACAGATGTTGTAGCCTCACAATGAGTTGGTGCTCATATGTATGATAATGTAAAGAATGTAAATAATACTTATCATATAAAGAAGAAGAGGTTTTTACCCTGTATGGGTTTCCTTGGGAAAT
>JASDQU010249754.1:93-11088 GCA_032191745.1 Picea mariana | reverse complement strand
AGGAGTCCTTATGCAAGAAGGACATGTGATTTTCTAAGAATCTATAAAATTGAATGAAAATGAAGTCAATTATGTGACCCAAAATATGGAATTGGCTACCATATTGCATGCTTTAAAAAAGTGGAGGCATTACCTCTTAGGTAGAATATTTGTACTTATGACAGACCATAGTGGGTTGAGGTATTTTTTTGACCAACCAAAACTTAATGTGAGACAAGCTAGGTGGATGGCTCTCCTTAGTGAGTTTGATTTTGAAATAAAACATATTAAAGAAAAGGAGATTAGGGTGGTTGATTCCCTTAGTAGAAGTATGAAAGTGGTTCACTTGGCAATTGTAAGCGTCGGTGAATTCGACATCAAAGAGAGAGTCAAAAGTGCATAAGAAACATATGCATTTTTTAGGACCATGACATCATACCTAAAGCTATATCGCACAAGTTTGAAGTACGAAGGCTATGAGATGCTTAATGATGGTCTGTTGACTTACAAGGGTAGATTGTATATTCTAAATTGTGATGAATTGAATAGGTTCATAATGGACGAACTACAAAAAATACCATATACTAGTCATCCTGGTTATCAGAAAATGATCACGGCCACTAGGAAACTATTTTATTGGCTCAGACTGAAAAAGGACATAGTTGATTACTTAGATAAGTGTCTAGAATGTCATTAAGTCAAGGTAGAGCACCGAAACCTAGTAGGGAAGTTTCATACCCTACCAATTCCCAAATGGAAATGGGAAACCATCTCCATGGATTTCATCATAGGATTACCAAGATCAACCAAACAGAATGACAACATCATGGTAGTTGTGAAGAAAATAAGAAATTCTCCTCACTTCATACCCGTCAAGTCAACTTGCAAGGAAATAGATATTTCTAACATTTTCATGAAAGAGATATTGAGACTGCATGGCATGCCTAAGGAAATTATATCTGACAGAGATAAAAAATTTACTTCAAACTTTTGGAAATATATGTTTGTTGGTTTTGAAACAAAATTGCTCTTTAGTACAACCTAACACCCTCAAAATGATTGGAAGATAGAGAGGGTAAACCAAGTGTTAGAAGACATGTTGAGGATTCATATAATGCATCAACCCAAGAAGTGGGAGGACTACCTACCACTAGTAGAATTTGCCTACAACAATGACTATCAAGATTCATTAAAAATGATCCCTTTTGAAGCCCTCTATGGAAGACAATGCAACATTCCAATGAGTTGGAACAACCCAGTATATAGAGTTACAATCAGGCCATATATGCTAAAGGAAATGGAACAACAAGTGATTCAGATCAGACAAAATCTGAAGATAGGCCAGGATAGACAAAATATCTATGCATACATGAAAAGGACTCCTAGAGAGTTCAAAGTAGGGGATCCTGTGTATCTCCGAGTTAGACCCAAGAAAATATCTTTGAGGATGGGAGTTTGTGTCAAGTTGGCACCTCAGTATTGTTGAACCTTTGAAGTTTTAGATAGAGCGGAACCAATAGCCTATCAGCTAGCACTTACTCCCACAATGAAGGCACACAATTTTTTCCATGTTTCTTTATTAAAGAAGTATGTACATGATTCTAATCATATTATTGACTGGTATATGATTTAGTTCGAACCCAAGGGAGAATTTATGCCAGAACCTCAATTCATAATAGACAGGAAGGAAACCCCACTTAGGAATAGAACCATTGCACAGGTCAAGGTGCAGTGGAAACACTTTGTCCCACATGAGGCTACATGGGAAATGGAGGATTCCATGAAACATGCATATCCATTTTTGTTTATTTTTTTACATGCAGATCACRTCGACGGATAGAACATCGATGATGATGTTCCTTTAAGGTGGGGGATTGTGATACCATTTCCCCCAATTTGTAAATATAACTATAACTGGCCARGAGACTATGGTAGARTAAATATGTGTGAATGTTTGATTTGATGAACCTTTGTATAAAAGGGTCAATGTATGAACTTTTTGTTATTAATAGAAATTGGATATGTGTTGCACAACTGCTGAAAGGGGGGTGTTTTCCAGGATAGACCATGGATTCTAYGAGAGAGATGGTGAGGGGAAYAAAGAATGGTTGAGATGACCCTCACCAAAGCAGTACCTKTTGGTTGTAATTTCTCAATAGTCCTCTGACCCARAAATGAATTACCAGTCAGGCTGGTAGTTGGAAGGCCCTACTCAAGAGTTAATGAGGAGATGGGGTAGAGTACCCATTTGTAAGGCTTATAAGAATGACCATGAGTTGGGGATTTGGACACACACAACCTTGCTGAGTTAGGAAAGAAATGAAGTAATTCAGGGGACAGAGGCAGATCTGCAAGGAAGCAGAGGAGAGAAAATAATATCCATAAGAGAAGAGAGCATGTTTCAACTCTGTAATTGAGATAAAAGATGAAAAGCAAGCTCATTTTGGCTATAAGAAGCCATGGGAAGGTTCTCTTTACAAGTTGATAAATGAGGCTGAAAAGTGACTAAGGAATTTCTCCCAAGACCTCCTTGCTTACTGTAGAGAAAACTAGTTGCCAAGATCCTATGGGAGGAGGAGAGTAACCTCTGTCCCTCACTATCATGGAGCAAGGAGAGAGAATCTCTCTTAGATCATCATGTTCTAGCTCAGGGTTGGTCAGTGGTAAATCTGTCAGGAGTTTTTGTGTCTATGGTTGGGTGGAAACAGGGACCCCTTTTAGCAATCGCTTCACATTTTCCAGTTCTGATAAGTATTTTCATAGTCTGTGTAATACATTAGATGCGATGATTGAATGTATGTGTTTATGGTTAAGTCTTGCAGTGTTTGAAAAATTATTATAAATTCTCATTTACTTATGTAAAATGCTATATTTACATTGTCTTCTATTTACCTTAGTTTATYTGCTAGAGAGTTATGGGATGTGAATCCACAAGAGATTCKAGGGAGGATTAATTGAAACGCCTAAGTCCTACTGAKATTTTGAGTTTACCTTAGTGGGAATTTCAAGTTCAACTATATGGGAGAAGGGAATTTCCTTCAGAAMATCCACCCATGTGACCGAGGGCTCATACCCATGGCCTTAATCAAGTCTCGACTAAGATCTGAGTGTATCACATAACCTCAATATATTCCCATATGACCCAGGGTTGGAAACCCCTCGCTAAGCCCRAAAGGAGTGAAGCTACTTTGGCTTCGGGACTTCGAGACTTATGACTCCACAACCCTCGAAAAAATATGAAGGCCGGAGTCATGAATTGATGAGGGTCATCGATCTAGGAATCCAATGGAGATCTCTCTTATCCATTAGATCAGACTTAGGAAGGGGTAGCRTTAAGTACTTCGATGAAGTTCCACTTCAGGAGAATAGGGGTGGTCTAGTGCCGAAAATATCGAATGCTAGAGTCAAAAAGTTAATATGGACTATTGAAAATAGAGGGATGCATGTCCACAGGTCAACAACTATCCAAAAGTTTGAGTATTCAATGGTATCATTGTGAATATATAGCGATGCGTGAGTTTACTCAGAGCTCTACAAGAAAAAGTATATCCTGGCCATGAATTCTACATGCATGTGGTGATATATCAGGCATGGTTCAGAGATTTGGAGCTCCGGATAGGAAGCTAGAATATACACGTCAAACTCTCGAATGTCAAATTTACAAAGTAACATAGATCGTTGATCCTCGAATCCTTCGGGATCCCTCTCAACTATCGATCTAAGGAATGCATTGAGAACCCCTCTTAACTTCACAACCAACCAGAAACGCATCGTGGAGTGACACATGGCCCCCTCTTGTCCCCTGTCAAATGTCATTCGTTGGACTAGAGTCATTGGATGAGAGGCTATGTGGCAGGAGATCCTATAGTCCAGAGACTTGGTACTCCAGAGGACTTTTTCCAAGAGTCTTCAAAGTGTGAAAAATATAGAAGTCGTGAATGGAGAAGTAAATCTCAATCGTTGATAGGTAGAGGACACATAGCACTAGATATGAGAGTCCGAAGACTTGGCTCTTAGGGGGATTCGCGATGTGAGGAGTTGGTAAGCTCCAAATCCTGGAGCTGTGAAGTAACGGGAGCCGTGGATATATGTATCTATGTTGAAAGACCTGGACCATGAAATTTTAAATAGTTTAGAAGGTTTTATGTCTACAGCTAACGTGGCTCACTAACCCCATCTAGGGTGACATGGAAATGCAACTAAGGTTCCATGTGTCATCGAGATATGGAAAATTCACAGACTCCTTATGCCTATTATATCATGACACGTTTCACCCCATAATGAGGAAACATGTCACCCCTATCCCTTGACCTGTGTCAGCCTCTGGTTCATGCTCTCCTTCCCAACATGGTTCCTGATGCGATAGGGACTTTGGGACTCCAATACTTTCAAAGTTCACAATATTTGGGGCATAGTATAGTAGAGGGATGATCAACGTCAATAATTGATTGTTGAATGGAGAAACATTCAACATTGATCCTCAATTTCCAAACATCGAAATGTTCAACGTCGATCGCCAATTTTCGAACATCAAAACGTAGAACGTAGTTCATCAATTGTCGAACACCAAAACATAGAACATCGAATGCCGATTTCTAAATGGCCAAGGCCGCATGGAGAGGCTTCGAGACTTTGGGGAGTATGTGTGTGGTGATAAAATGGGTGGTCAATGTTGAGCATCGAAGACCCCAACTGATAACACCAGAGTATCTTTGGGAGGCCATATATTGTAAACGATAGGTCAGATTAGAACTGGTAATAGTTTTTAGAAATCTACTAATGAGTAGAAGAGGGTGAAGGCCTCAGAGAAATGATTTGAGATGATTTGAGTGAGAATTTTTTTTATCCCCCATCCCTAGAAAGGGTATTTAGGGGTCAACTTTGCTACACCTTATCACTCATGTGTCCAAGCCTATTATTCCATAATGTTGTATCCACTCCTATAGAAGCTAAAGAGATATAAGAATCAATATTACCAGTACATAAATACAATGTACCTACCTTCTCTCCCTTTTCTATCACCAGTGCTCCTTTGGTGACCTTCCATGCCTTATCTGTATATATGGATATACAACCTTCACTTGCCAACTACCCTATTGAAATTATATTTTTCCTTAGATATGGAACATGTCTTACCTCTTTCAACAAACATTGGTTTCCATTATTTTTCTTTATTTATACATTACCCATTCCAACAATTTTACATGGTGCATCATCACCCAAATGAACCTGTCCAGAATCACCTTGAACATAATCTAGAAAATGTTTCCTATGGGGTTTGGTATGAAATCAAGCCTCTTAATCTACTACCCAAGACTTATAAATATTATATACAAAAAGAATCAAAGCATCTTGTAACACATCACTTGTTACATTTTCTTCTAGATTTTTTTCCTGTTGTCCATCTCTTTGTTTCTTTGGATATCTACAGTATTTATTCATATGTCCTTTCTTCCCATAATTATAGCACTATATCTTTCCTAGTATGGATTTGGCTATTCCCTTCCTATAATTCCCACATTTCCCTGAGACCTTTCCTCTACCCTTTTGTCTTCTGTTGTTCTCCAAAGTCAATGCATTGCCTGATGTCTCATCTGTGCTTTTCCGTCGCATTTTCTCGCTAAGGATAACACCAACAACATCATCAAATTTTAGAGTGTTTGAACCGGAGACATAGTTACTTACAACCATGACCAATCCATTCCATATTTCTAGCAATGAGCATAAGATTATAAGATCCCTGACCTCATTATCAAAGTCTACTTTTACAGAAATTAGATGATTAGTAACTGTATTAAATTCATTTAAATGATCTACAACAGACCCACCTTCTGAAATATTCATATTAAATAACATATTCATTATAAATACCTTATTATACGACGAGGATTTTTCATACAGTTTATCTAATGCATCCATCATCTCCTTCGTTGTCTTTTCTTTTGAAATATTGAAATCCACTGACGCTTCCAGGCTCAAGAACCTCCCAGTCTTTATCCTTCATGGTTGTTGGCTTCTTTTCTATTCCACCCAATGGTAGGAATAGATCCTTCTGATATATATAATCTTCCATCTGCATCTTCCATAACTGGTAGTTTTGGTCATTAAATTTCTTGACCCTAAACTTTCCATCTTCCGTCATTGCTCCCACTCGAACGAGGAACCCTCTTTTCCCATGAGTTACCTTTCACTATGATACCAATTGTTAGAACAGGATCGCAGATAAATAAAATAAAACAAATGTGGAAATAAAATACATAAGATACACAATTCAATAGAGACACATAGATATGTGGTTTACCCAGTGTGGGTTACATCCACCAGAGAAATTGCCAGGTCCTTCCTTTTTATTATCCAACAAAATGAAGGGATACAACCTACACTCAACTGCTGTAAATTCTTCTTCTTCCTCTCACAATATCCTCTCTCACAATACAATAATCACACTCATACACATCCATAATACAATTCCCTCATAAAAGAGGGTTTCTTTCTAGGGAAAAAATCCCTAAAATAAATTCTATTGCTAGATCTACAACCTTATAATTCACAGTCTAGATTGAATATGAAATTAAAATATTTTATGGTCACCTCCCCCCCCTACACCCCCCTGGAGACATTTTTTTTGGGGAAAGCCCCCACACACACATCTGTTATGGAATGGGGTCCACGTATGGCTAAAAAAAACCTCTGAATTAGGAATATAATCAGGCTCCACAACCAACGTCAAGTATAATATTTTTAGGGTAGTACATGACACACCACTGGGAGGGCATCTGAGGTATCTAAATACCCAAAGGCATGTGAGAGAGAGATTCTCCTGGAAGGTTCTCAAGGAGGATGTACTTCGAGAGGTGAGGGAGTGCATGAATTGTCACCAGAACAAGTTAGAGATTACACATCATGCAAGACTACTTCAACCATTTTCGATTCTAGAGTAGAAGTGGGATAACATTTCCATGGACTTAATTACAGGGTTTTCCAAAGGTTCAGAGAAGGGACTATATTTACCTGGTGGTGGATATGTTGATCAAACACACACATTTCTTTGTCATTCCTTCAAAGTACTGTGCATATCAGGTAGCATACATATTCTTTATGGAGGTGTTCATGCTACATGCTCTTCCGGGGAACATAGTCAGTGACCAGGATAACAATTTTCTTAGCGTATTTCGGTAGGAGTTGTAAGGGATAAGATATTTAATAAATGGGATAAGATATTTAATAAATGGGATAAGATATTTAATAATGGGATAAGATATTAGGTAAGGGAGTAAATGAAGGGAAGTCGGTGAAGGAGGGATAAGGGGGGGAAAGGAGTTGGAGGAGGATCATGTTACGGGAGTTGGGGATGAATTTGGGAGAGCGGGGAATTGGCAGAGGGAAACTTAGAGTGGAATTTACACAGTGCACTGGGGGTTGCTGGGGGTTTTGGGCTCGAAGGGCTAGGATATCCGTTGATATCCTAGGACTAGGAGCTAACTAGTCGGCAGGGAGGTCGGTTTTGGGTAGTGTTCTAAAGGAGCGGGAAGGAAGAAAGTGACGAGAAAATAGTAGCATCAGGTTCAGGTAAGAATTATGCATTGTTTTGAATTAATTTGTTATTAAATCTTATTATATTGATGAAATTGCATATGAATGAGTTAAATTAGTAAAATTTCTTGAATGTTACGAAAGTTACCGTTATTTCATTACTATGTTATGAAATTAGTTAGTTTATCAAAATAAATTGATGAAAAATGTAAATCCAGCCATTAAATTTGGTATCAGAGCCGTAGTTGACTGGAGCCTTAAGGGCCAAAGTCCCTCTCGCCTAACCTGCAAACCAAACCAAACGCACTATTAATTGATTATATAAACAAATCTAAAAATATACAAGTAATTGTACTGTAAATTTTTATACATTGTTCACAATTTCTTAAATATATGTATAGAAACATATTCTAATATAGATTTTTATTCTGAAAGGTCAGAACAAGTTCTTCCAATAAAAAAAAACGTGTATTTTGACGCAAAATAAATAAATAAATAAATAAATAAATAAATATGTATATATATATATATATATATATATATATATATATATATATATATAGGTTCTTCTAGCACTGTCCTCAGCTTTTCTTCTTACAGTCTAGGTTGAGCTGCCATAGTTTCTTCTTTTTTTTTCTTCTTCGATAGACTAAATAGAGTTATAATTGTTATAAATAGAATCTTAAATAAATACAACTACTGTTTCTTCATTAACAGAATATCGGAGTGTAGGGATTCCTAAACCCACTTTCTAGAAAGCTCCTCTTGCGCTAAACGAATAATAGATAGCGAATAGATAGGAAAACTTGGCTCATCACTCTAATGGCAGGCCTGTGCCTCCTCTGCAAACATTTTTTTTTTCTCGCCCCTGAAGAAGAGAGTGAGCCGGGTAGGAGACAAAATGCCACATTCTGAAGGTAGCGCACAGCTAGTTCGGCTAGAGAGGAAGGTAGGGGGCCCCGCCCGGGCAATTGCCTTTCCCTTTTAAGTACAATAAGCGTAACCCTTCCAATAGTGTGACCCAGAGAGAAATCGGAATGACCATCTCATGCAGGATTTTGGCCATTAAGGTCATCCATTTTTAGAGTACATGATGCCAGATTCACTATTTTCGGGCTCATTTACTGATTCTCCCCATATGGTCACGAAGTATGTCCTTCGCCCTGAAAAATATAGCAAATCATGAAAAATGAAGTTCAGTAGGAGACACATTAATGCAAAATCTACCATAAGATAGTTAGTTCACCAACAAACATGCATTACACAGAGTAGATAACGAACAGACCATTAAGTAAACTTAACATCATAAGTAAAATTGGAACTTCTGCGCATAAATATCTTCTTACTTGTTCTCAGTTAATGATTTGCCTCCATCTAGGATTATACAGCGCCGATCAAATATAAATACACATTTCACAAAAAAAATTGGGAGGACCGTCCATAGGCATTCGAGACTACAGTTCACTCGGTTAAACAATCCTTGCATTGTGTTGCAACAAGATGCAGTCTTCGACTCAAATGGGGCAATCATTTAGATAGTTTTGGATGAAGCGCTAACTAAGATATTTCATAAGTTCAACCTCAGAACAGAGACCGTGAGGCCAATCATTTTATATGTATATATATATATATATATATATATATATATATATATTCATTAATTTTATCCTTGTTAAATTCTTTCGTAGATGTCCTGACATAAGACAGACAAACAAACAGGCTTTCAATAAATTTTAGCAATCTTTTGTAATATATGAGAGGTGTCTGCAAGGCGTGCATTCTCTCGGGCCAGGGCCAGGTAGATCATAGCATATGCGCGTGCATAGTAATAGGACATTATGTTTTGTTTATCTTTTTTTTATAACCCTTAACTCCACTGATTTGAAAAGAAGTAATCTAATTAGTACTATGACAAAAAAATATAAACTACCAAATAGGGCCTGAGGATACAACCTTAACTCTGTGGTTGTCCAGGAGGTTGATGAGAGGGACAATCTTCAGATATCTGCCAATTTCAGCGTGCGCTTGCCTGAACTGGTTTATGATAGTCCAACCCATGGCAAGCAAATACCGATAGCTTCTATTCTGGCAACTATCGACAAGAACATATCACATTCTCAGCGCATCTTCCAGCTGGCCCACGACATTCAGTTCCGGCAGCTGCGTGACGTTTGCTAGATCCCCCACATTCTCCCAATGCAGTGTCTTCCTCATGATGATGAGACTCTTTCAGATTTCAGTTTCTTTCTACGTCTGGTCTCTCGAATCTTAACTGATCGTCAAGTGACAAACATTTATACCTAAGCCTACCTTTCTATCAAAACTCGTCAAATGGTTCCAGTGCCCCTCAAATCCTTCGCCTAGTAACCAATGCTCTCAAGCATTTTTCATATCAGAAAACGTAGGAGTTCTCCGAAATTCCCCAGAACAGAAAGTATGGATATGAAAGGAAGAGTTTAGCTGCAAAGAGAGGCTAGGAGGGAAACTATGCAGAGGAGAAGGAGGCGGATTCCCAGGAGGCAAAGGGCACGTGGGCCACATGCAAGCCCCACGTTGCTGACTTGGGAGTCTTGGGGCAAGTGGGCGGCATGCGATCCCCACATTGCCAATACAAGTTTTTTTTTATTTAATTAAAAATTGGTTTAATTTAATTTGAGTCTTAAAAATTATATTGTAATTATTTATAGAATTTTCTTTTAAACAAAAATAAAAAATTAATTAACCTATTATCGGTATTAAAGTTAAAGTGAGTATCAAAACTCAAAAAAAAAAAAATTTCCAATTAAAGTTTAATTAGTAAGTAACCTTAATTAGTTAATTAAGGTAAAATGAAGTTAAACGATATTAAAAGTTAATTAAAATATTAACTAAGTTAGAGTAATATAGGGATAAGTAAAATTTTTATGGAGTCCATGGGATTTGAACCCCGAACCTCCTTCCACCATGAAAGCTTTAACAATGGCCACCTTACCAACGCGCCATGCGTTGTTTCTTTTACAAATAGTTTCACAAATAAATACTTTAACTGTCATACCCAAGACCACATGCCAAGCTATCAAG
The DNA here is from genome assembly GCA_032191745.1 of Picea mariana. Classification (NCBI taxonomy): domain Eukaryota; kingdom Viridiplantae; phylum Streptophyta; class Pinopsida; order Pinales; family Pinaceae; genus Picea; species Picea mariana. The sequence goes on along the minus strand of JASDQU010249754.1, from coordinate 516 downwards.
GACCTTTTAGAGCCATACAGGTCACATGCCAAGCTATCAAGCGCCAAAGACATAAATGGAGGAGCCCACAAAGGGACGTATGTGCTCAACGTGGCATTTTAAGAAGAACACTAACGCCGAAAATTACATAGCGCTGCTGTATGCATATCGGCATAAATTAATAAACATAAGGTTGGGAGTCATTTTTAATCAAGTTGTAAGCGTAAATTAAAAGGGCTCAGACTATGACAAGCGGGAAGGAGGCGGCATATGCACTAGGAATGTAAGCATAGAGGCGCAAGGCTAACGTAGCTATAGGGAAGAAAACCAATAGTTATTTTCGTAGGGGTGAAGAAACAAAGATTAGATGCTTAAACCTAACCCTAACCTAGGAAATCCCCTAATGGAGTAATGTCTGTTTACAGACAAGTAAAGAAAACTTAC
>JASDQU010249753.1:0-11399 GCA_032191745.1 Picea mariana | reverse complement strand
TTTAATGCTGGAGAACCTGTGTGGTTATGAGGCTGGTGATTCGGGATGTAAATAGGCCAGTGTGCCTATCCTTGCAAAATGTAATCACACTCAAGTTATTAATAATATCACATCACTATGCGCAGACAGATCAGGTGAAAAGAGACAGGGGACTAACTCCACTGAAAAGGGAAAAGGGGGGAATTAAGTCCAAGGGAATATTTTATTAATATTTTTGAAAATTTTAATTATGAATATGTATTTACCCTAAGTTTATGAGGGATGGGAACAAGTCACCATGTGGCTAAAGCTAGTTTTGAATGTGACAAGTGTTTAGTTTAAGGCATGCAATATATATTGTCGGCCTTAGTGTATTTTGGGGGAATCCATTCATTTCTCATGTGCAAAAGGGGTTGGACCAACTGAGGAAAGATGATTATTACCTTATCTACAGAGAAAATATTGTAAAGGGGTTTTTTGTATTATAACCAGAGTATTTATTGTCGAAGAGGCGGGTTGTCAGTCCCGTGAGAATTCTCTCCAGGTGAGATGTTTGTTGTCAAAGATGCAGGTTGTCAGACCCGTGACCATTCTCTCCAGGGGATATATTTGTTGTCGAAGAGGCGGGTTTTCATGCCCATGAGCATTCTCTCTAGGTGACATCTTTGTTGGGAATTGTTCCCTCGTGCACTAGGAATTAGTTGCAGGGATCTAAAACTTATGGTCCAACCTATTATTGAATCCCTAAAAGGGAAGTGGGGTAGTCGAGGGATTGTTGAGAAGATAAGGGGCACACTTCCTTGGGTGGGACAGACATGTGGGGAATGAGAGACTATAATCTAGTTGCAACAATGGCATCTTGGACTAAACAATTCTATTGATTATCAAACTGTATCCTGGCACTAGGAACCCTTTTTCCCTGGTGGATTTTAAGCCCTAGATCGGGGGTGACCTATTGTTGAAAGTATATGAGAAACGGAGTCTATGGTTGGGAGGAACGTGTAAGTTATGCTCGTATTTGGTGAATTTTCATAAAAGATGAGTGTCATTTATGTGCTTTTCTCATTAACTGTGTGTTTAATTATCTATGTATAATATGGGTTTATTTCTTGTGTGATGTTTCATATAAGTAATTGTTTTCATTTTGTATAATGTTGCTTGCACATGTGAGTGTGGTGTTGATATTCAGTATTTGTAGTCGTACTTGCAGAGTATGATAGTTGTTATTAGTTATTCCTATTAAGTTAGCCATATAATGGTCATGAGTCTCTAAGGTGAGGTTAGAATGGTTGTCCGGGTAGGGAAGCAGTCCATGTGCACAAGGAGAACAGAATTTATGTGTGATGCTGGAATGGTTGCTCATGCACTAGTGATCACATGTTCAGTATGGATTACACGAACAATAATGTTGTGTGATCAGTATGCTTGTGTGTGCAGTTGTACTATGTTACTTCCATTGTTACAAGTTGTGTAAAAAGAGGAAAGTTTGTGTCGTGTGACCTAGCTTGGGGTCGATCACGTTACTTCAAGTATTTCTGTGCAGACCAATGTTACAAAGTAGAATCTGTGCACTATTTTTGGAGTAACATTGCTCAGTAGTAAGCTGGGTAATGTTACATTTTGGTATCAGAGAATTTTGGCAGCGGGGATTTTATTGGTATCAGAGCAGTTTAGTAATGGGGAGGTTACAGATTGGTATCATAGAATTTTGGTAATGGGAATGTTACATATTGGTATCATAGCGCAATACCCAACTAGGAGGATGGGTATGCTACAAATTGGTATCAGAGCAGTTTGGTAACGAGGATGTTACACATGATGTCTTTTGATATCCTTTACATTTATTTTCATTGATTTTGGCTTTCTGACAAGCTTGATCAATATCCTTAATTTCAAGTAATTCGAGCTCATTTTGGATATTTTCCTTCAACCCTAATAAGGCTATTTGAAGTAAGAAATCTTCTGATATATTAGGGACACAGGTGGCTAGCACATGTAGATCCTGAAAAAAATCCTCCACTATACCTAATTGTTGTAATCGGGTGAGTTTAGCAAAAAACCCCTTTTCTTTTGTGTCGAGAAAGCATAGGAAGAAGTTATTTTTTAATACAACCCAATCTCTTGCTATAGATTTGGATTTTTCTCTCCACCATAGGAATCATTCATATCAAAATTCCTTCAAATGTATAGTTGCGACATTAATTTTTTCTTCGGCAATAGAAATTTGGTAATACCTGAAGTATTGTTCGATTTTATTTACCCATCTTGTTTCTTCTCTTGTGTTCGATCCATCAAATTCTGGAACAATAATATTTTCCTTGGGCATGCCATTATTACAAGTCCCCATGTTGGATGATTAGTTTGATTGGGGAGGCATCCATTGTGAAGTTGAATTACCGGGGCTTCTATTCCCATTCACTATTGCTTCGAGATCGATTATCATGTCACTCTAATTTCTACTACACTCTGCTAGTCCTTCATTTAATTTTCCAATATTGGAATCCAACGAAGTATTTACTTGATTTATAAGGCTTGCACAAAATTATTTAAGGCCTTCGCTTAGTTTCAGCATGGAGGGAGTTTTGTCCTCTGATCCTCTTGCCTTGTTTTCTACTTATATCTTTTTACTTAGAAAATTTTTGAGTCATGGTGGGTTCATTCATGGCGGATGTATTTTATTTCTCAAAGAACTTGGTGTTATACAAAACACACCTCTCTTCTTTTTCGCATATAAATTGCACCAAGACTTAACCATTTTCTTGATATCCTTTATGGCGGGTTCGCGAGTTGTCGGACTCGCAGGTTCACTTGCTCTTCTTTGTAAGTTTGCTACCACTAAAATAAACCAAAAAATTTGTGACCCTCATAATGGACCTTAAATATAATCTTCTCCATATCCTTTACACCGCAGGTTCGCGAGTTCCCGAACTTGTGGACTCATCCCCACATTTCCTCCATGCCCGCCACCCAGCTACCCCGCTATTCTATATCCATTACCTTTGTCACATTTCTCGATATCTATTTAATATTATTCCTATATAAAGTAAATACTAATTGAATTCTGAAAAGGTCATTATTGATTGCATACTTCTCGAGGTAATTCCATTTAATTGTATTAACTTCGCCATCGAAAAGGACTTAATTCATTTTTTCTCGAAGAAAAAAAGCGTAAATTTTATTTCAATAAGAAAGAAAATTTACAATTTGAATAATACATGCCTCCATGTATTTATTGTTCTATCCTTATTAGTTCAAAAGGAAGGATAGATCTAATAAGTAAAGAAAAAGAAAAAAAATATTTGGTGTCCAACAAAGCACACATATCATAAATATTGCAAAATGGGATTGTTGTATATAATTTTGCACAGTAGGATGTTGAAAAGATATCAACAATTGAAGGCAAGAGAAGCATCGATTCAAGTGGCCAAATATATATATGCACTGACAATTGATCAGGACGTCTGAAGTATAGAGCCAAAAATCTGAGGAAAATTGATATGTTAAGATTTGTATCAATAAAAAAATAAACAAAGCAATAGTCCTCGGAACTTTTCAGCAACCAATAAGGAGATGGTTGATGCCTTCAATCAGGTATTCTAGGTATCTCTATGAAATTCCGGTGGTAAAATTAAAAATGGGAATCTTCCAAAACTTCCTCTATGTTCCACTTCCCGAAAGCCAGTTGAGAACTTTCTTTAGAGAGAGAATCATCGGCCATGTTTCTTTATTTGTAGACATGGCACACAAAATAATTGTCAAAAGTGTCCATAATGATGAATATTTCTTCAAGAATAGGAAGCAGTATGATGTTGTGACATCTCTGAGATTTATTAACCTAGTTTATAACTGTTAGGTTATGAAAAAGGTATAAATATCTTCGTTTTTCCCACATTTCATGATGTCATCTTGATTGACTTTTTTATTATTTAGGAGAAAATAGAATAGAAAATGAATAATATACTCTTTAGCGTTATTGTTGAAGTTAGATTACATAGATCCTAAATATGATTGGAATTGTCTGGTTTTATTACAAGATTGGTTAAATATTATCAAACCCAAGATAGCAAAGGAAATCTTGGAGATGCGCAAGCTATTGGAGGTTGAAGACTTTATGGCGCAAGGAAATTTTGAACATGATCGAGTTGCTTATATTGTAATAGTAAAGCAATCCTGAGGATCTCTCGATCCTCAGGATAGCTTAATTTACCCAGATTATTGTAATATATAAGGGGTAAATAGATCTTGAAAAGGGTAGAAGAATTGCACCCAAGAACTCAGAACTTAGAATTGTTATGCGCTAGCAGTTTTTGTAAAATGTTGTACCAGCTATGAAATCAATAGAAGCTTCGAGCAGTTTTATCATTTGTACATATTGAATTTCAAATAGCATTTCTTCTAAGGACCAAGGGCCCAGTCTGAAGGAGCTACTGTTCGACCTGTAATTGTATCAGTTCGATTTCTGTTTTGTGATTCGATTCTTTTTTTACAGTAGTTAAATGAATGCACAAGTGTTTTGATGATTTTGTGTCAATTGCAAGAGATAGATATTCCTTGAAGCATTAGATGATTGTTGTTCCAATTCCTATTATTGAGATTTGATGCGTGACAGTTCCTCATAAGTTTACATTTGTTGTTCCTTTCATTTAGTTTACATTTGTTGTTCCTTTCACTTAGTTTACATTTGTTGTTCCTTTTACTTAGTTTACATTTGTTTTTCCTTTCCATTAGAATATAGTTGTTGTTCCTTTCAATAGAAATATGATTGTTGTCTCTTTTCGACTAGATTGCGGTCTCTGTTTCTTTCCATAGATAGAGTAATTCGCCTTTTTCTTTCCAGCAATTTGATTCATAATAATAGTCATTTATGCAAGTCTTTATCTAGATTCAATTACTGCTCTTAAAATGAATTCAATAGATTAATTAGTTCCTTTCCATTGCACAGCTTTAGATTTCAATTCCTAGAATATTTAATGAATGTTTGAGGAACTTGATTGTTGATAAACTCATATTTTCTTTCACTACATGATTTTAGCCTATACGAGCTATCTGCATAGACTTTGCCGATATTCTTTGAGATAAAAGATGAATCCTCGGGTTGATAAATTAATGTTAAACTAAGGATTTTTTTAGACATCTTTAGAGCCCAACATTTTGGCGTTGTTGTCGGGGAAGAAAGTCAAAGGTAGCATAGATTGTGCCTCTGGAGGACGAGGTATTGAAGAAGAAAGTTAAGAACCTATGCAAGCAATAATTACGATGCTTATACAAGCGTCTACCTCCAGCTGACACATTAAGAGGTTGCATAGGTGTTTTTTTTTTCTTTCTTGATTTTCCTTTTTTTTTGTGTGAAGTGTGTATGACTAAGAAGAAAGATCTTGAAAAACCAAAACCCCCACCAAAAATTACCAAAACCCAGAGCTCGGTGCTCCCTGGAAGAAGCACTTTCATAGATGACATCATCCAAAAAGCAAAATCTCAAGCTTCGGTTAGACCTAGGAAAGGATCCACCCTAATCCCTCAAGTGGCAGTTTCACCAACTGCAACCCACGCCAAGATTCATAGAAAAACTGAAGGGGCTGAGCAAAGATTTCAAAGAACAGATATTCCACCCCTCAACCCTTTAGAAGAGGGAAACTCTTGTAATATAGAGGAAGGAGAATGAGAAACTAGTGGGATAGCTAAGACAGACCCACCACCCAATCATGAATCTCCTATGAAAGAAGAAGGAATACCCGAAATCCCAGATAGAGGGAGTGCAATCAAATCCCCTAGAGGATCATATAACCAATCAATTCAAATAAAACATCTAGATCAAGAAATCCCTAAAGATTTATGGCATATTTTCGATCAAATGGCACAACCAAATCCACAACGTCCCCAGACTTCCACTTTGGAATATCTGATATTTGATCCAATCGCCAATGCCCCCATGAAGGCAATTTCCCTACAAAACCTGCTAACCTTTCATGGATTAATCTCAGAAGATCCAGATGCATTCTTATTTGAATTTGATGTCCTATGTAGAGGGTATGATTACACCTCTGAACCCCAAAAATTGAAATTGTTCCCCTCCACTTTGAAAAGAGCATCTCTACGCTGGTTTATGGGATTAAGGGGAGGAACTATAAAATTATGGGATGAGATGAAACATGCCTTCTTGACAAAATATCAAGATTATTGTAGAACTAGAGACTTAAAAGATGAAATATTTTAAATGACTGCAAAAGAAAATGAATCATTAGAAGAATATGTCGAGAGATTTCAATATAATTTGCAAAGATCACCCTATGGCATGTTACCAGGTGAAGTACTTAAGGCAACTCTGATTAAAGGTATAAAAGATGAATGGGTAGAAATGTTGAATTTAATGGGGAAGGGTGACATTTATCAAGAAACTTATGATGACATCATCCTACTATGCATCAGATGCTCAAGGGGAAGTTCACGGACCAGATCAGGGATGCGTACCCCCCTCACTAGAAATAGAAATATTACCAGCGGGGGTGTTATGCAAGCTGAAGTTGGTAATCTCTTACAAAAATTCAAAATAGATATTCTGAGCACTCTGACTACACAATTGGATGTGTTGCAGGCCAAACAGAAAAAAACAGAAGAAGAACAAACGTTGGCCATATTTTTCCATAGGTGCAGAAGAAAACATGGTCCAAGGGATTTCCCTTTGGATGTAGTCCGGGTCTGCGCTATCTACACCAAGGATCACAACACAGAATAATTCCCATCACTTCCTGGACTGAAATTTGTCTTTAGAGAAGCAGAAGAAGAAACAGAGCCATTATATATGATGGCTCAGCATCATCAATGGCAGAATCGGCCTCCAAATACACTGCAGGACCCTTCCTTTTTCTTCTCTGGACAGTATAATCAGCAGCAAGCTCCTTGTAGCACATGGCAGGGTTAGTCGTTTACTAATCAGAACTGGCAACCCCAGCAATACCCACCTGCAAATTCCACTTGGCAAAACCAGCCCGCTGCAAATCCTTCCTGGAAGAATCAACCAACTATAGTTTCCACTTGGACTAACTCACAATATCCCACCTCATCTTGGAAAAACTCAAATAACAACATCTACCCTTCACAGTGGCCCAACATGACTACCCAAAACCCAAATTGGAATCGGAATTGGCAGCATCCCATGGGGATAAACAACCAACCCATGGGGATGGCCCCTCAAAATCAACCTACATTACAAGCACCACTCCAATTGCCCCAAAACCCACAATCCCAATTGTGACCTCAACTACTAGCCCAACCTCATCCAAATCCAAATAACAGACTGGCTCGGCTCATCTATATTATGGAGAATGGAGAAGGAGAGACCAGCTCGATAGGATGCAACGAACTACGGTTGAGATCGGGACGAATAATCTCTCCTGAAGAAAATAACATTTTTCAAGAGCAGGACAGTGAAAAACAACCAACAATAACACCTTCAACTGTGGTAATAATAGAAGAAATTGAGCAGGAGGGAAACACAGTCGAATCACAAGATCCTGATAAGGATGCAACACCATCACCTCTGTTCCCCGAAAGATTGATGATAGAAAAATTGACCGTATATCCCAACTTTGACATTGTAGGGGAACTCAAGAATTTATATATCAAAATTCCACTCCTGCAAGCTCTTCAGGACATCCCAATCTACGCAAAAATGATCAAGGAGCTATGTGGGAAAAATCCCGTCAGAAAAATTAAAAATCCATCATCAACAGTTTGCGTGGTAGGAGCCTTGTCCGATCTAATTTTAGGTAGACAAGAACCGGTTAAATATGCAGATCCAGGGAATCCCATAGTGACAGTTCATATCCAGGGCTGTTCTTTTCCCAATACACTAGTTGATTTGGGAGCAGCCATTAACATCCTGACTATGGAAACCTACAATACCTTAGGTTTTTAACTCCTTTGAACCCACTGCAATAATGTTGCAGTTAGCAGATCAATCGGTAGTTCGACTAGTTGGCACATTATATGATATAGCCATCTACGTCGACTCTTGGGAATATCCGGCGGACTTCCTCATCATCAACCCAAGAAGTGGACTTGAAGGGCATCCATTGATACTGGGCAGGCCATGGCTTGCAATAGCAGATGCATACATAGGATGTCGAGCAGGTAATATGACAATCACTAGAGGGGGTATCACAAAGAACCTCACTTTATATCCTCCTGCTAAACCAAGTCCAACTTTCATATATCCAAAATTTCCACCACCGCGATACCCAAAGAAGGATTTATGAGCCCCTCTTATGCAAGAAGAAGCCCTCAGACTTAAAAACTAGATAGAGGATGATGTAATCAGTGGGTTTATCAATAATTCAGCCACCATGAGCAACCCGACCTGCCAGATGCTCCAAGTTGTTCTAGACTGTGAAGCACAGGGACACCTACTGGAAGATTTAATGGAACAACAAATTCCAACAACAGTCATTCATAACAGCAAACCCATCGATATTGCACTAGGGAGGTCTCTAAACATCAATGTCAATTTAGATGAACAACAACAGCAGAAGCTAATTCAAGTCCTCTCCAAATACCAACAAGATTTTGCATGGGAATATTATGATATGAAAGGTATTGATCTGCAACTTTGCACACACCACATTTATGTTGAAAAAGATGCCCAGCCTATCCAACAGCCACAGAGAAGATTGAATCCTCACCTCAAGGATATCATTAAAGAAGAATTACAAAAGGTGTTGGACGTATATTTTATATATCCCATCTCAGATAGTCGTCGGGTTTCCCCATTAGTGATCATCCCAAAGAAAAATAGGAAATGGCGCATCTGTGTTGACTACAGGGAACTTAACAAAGCCACTCAAAAAGACCACTTCCCTTTACCTTTCATTGACCAGGTCCTAGATAATTTGGTAGGAAAGAAATTCTTTTCTTTCCTAGACGATTTTAGTGGGTACAATCAGATTCAGTTTTCCCCAGAAGATCAAGATAAAACTACATTCACATGCCCCTAGGGAACTTTTGCATACAGAGTATTACCCTTTGGACTTTGTAATGCTCCAACCACTTTTCAAAGGGCCATTCTGGGCATATTCAGCGATATGATCATTGAAGGACTTGAATTCTATATGGATGATTTCACTCCTTATGGCGACGACTTCGATCAAGCACTGAATAACCTAGAGAAAATACTAGAACGGTGCATTGTGACTAGGTTATGTTTAAGCCACGAAAAGTGTCACATGATGATGACAAAAGGTGTGGTACTAGGGAATTATATCTCTACATATGGAATTAGGGTAGATCCAACAAAAATAGAGGTAATCCTTAATCTACCTACACCACACATGCAAACTGAGGTACGTAGTTTCCTTGGCGCTTCAGGATACTATCGTAGATTTATGGAAAATTTTGCAAGAACTGTTGCACCTTTACATGCTTTGACTGGTAATGTAGAATTTCAGTGGTATGACAAGTGTGATGTGGCATTTGCAGGACTCAAGAAGTTGATCTCGACAACACCGGTATTGAGGGGGCCAAATTGGAAAATACCATTTGTTATAACCCTAAATTGCACCATACATGCTTACCTAGCATCAGGCCATCTCAAATCCCTTCTTTGCCAAAGCACTGCTGAACAACTCTTTAAAAAACCTCTTTTATAAAGGCCCATGCGCCCTACTCTATTATTGCATGTGTGTACATGCTAGCTGACCTCAAACAGCCCGTGTGAACTGACAAAAGCACGAAAAAAGGAAAGTTGCTGACGGAACACACAACTCTGGGTGAGTTAACTGAAACTCCCGACCATGCATGGCTGAGGGTTCATCCAAATACCTAGCTTCTTCTAACCTATAAAAGAAGGGCTAGGGGTCCCATTTGGAGGAGGAAAAAATATAGCAAAGAAACTCTGCCCATTTTCATATTCCCATTGTCCCAACCCTTTAGCCATCCTTGTGCTAGAAGAGATACTATGCAAAGAAGTTGGAGGACAACTGAAGAGGATCCCAGGATCAGGTTCGCAGAGTGGTGGCCAGTATCGAATTTTTGTAAGTTGACTCATTCAAAGTAATAAATAAAATGCTTTTCCCATCCCAATTCATGAGTTATTCATAGTTTGTTAAATACATATTTGAATCTATAACCCGTTAGTCTATAGGTAAGGTGGATGCATAGTTTTTCTTGTCTTGTATGCAGGTCGGCTTTGGAAGGAGGATTACGAACAAGTAATCAAGTGCGACAAGGGATCGACATCGAATGCCTGGAACAAGGTAGGTTGATCTAGCCATGTATTTACTAAAAGGAAATGGGATTTAAGTTTGGGGACGAAGGTAGAAAGTAGATTTTCTCTAGATCATATATGCATGCAAAGTCTAACCCTATTTTCTAGTCCGTAAGGAGATTTCCCTCACGACAGAATTAGCGACCATACTGGGGAGATCTCTAGGGCTCTTAGGAATTTTATGTGTTTTTGGGTAGTTTAAAAGACTGGTTTTTCTTGCTTGTTTTTTTTAAGTTTTTGTAAGGTCTGAGCTAGCAGAGAGTCTGGTTTACCATACCATCTTTCTTTGTTATTTGATTGACTGTGTTTTTTGGGACCCACATAGTTACACGTAGCCTGCATAGGGCATGCATGCGTGTACCCGCACCCTACTCTCTTACAGCCCGCGTGCAAACGCTAGCTGAGGAAGTAGCAGTAGCATGTAGAGTCCAGAGAATTTTTGAGGCAGTCATCCTCTTCCCTGTCAGAATCAGACATTCTCAGGGGTTTTCTAGGATTCTTTCTAAGTCTTGGTTGTTTGCAGTCTTGTCTCAGATTGGTTTATTTTACAAAAATTTTTCCTTACATTGTTTGTTTTTTCTGTTAAAAAGACTGTCCAAGCCTTCAGGAGATCCTGGTTATCAATATCAGTGATCTCTTCCTGGTCTGGGCTTTCTGTTGTCATTTTTTCTCAGAGTTTAGAGATACACGCGGCCTGTACAAGGTCAGCCCGTGTGTACATGTTGTCTGTCTCTATACAGCTCGCGTTCACACGCTTGTTGTTGGATCAACAATAGCGTGCTTGTATAGAATATTTTTTGTTAAGGGTAAGGCTGTCATCCTTTCCCTTGATGAGAATTATACCTCTCAGGTGTTTAAATATCCGTCTTAGCAGTTAGTAACTTAGGATTAATCTTACCCTTAGCTTTCTTTTTCTTATTTAAAAGTTGTCAAAAAAAAAATTAGGGTTTTTAGACAAGTGTGAGAGTCTGTTAAGCCCTAATATTGGCTCATTGCCACTTAATTGGGGCATATTAGATTAGTAATGTTATTTTATTTATGTCGGCTTTAGGCAATTAGTTGTGATTTAGATTAGTAATGTTATTTTATTTATGTCGGCTTTAGGCCATTAAAACCTCCTAGTCTCCTATATATACCAAGGAGACATTTTCATTTTGAATCA
>JASDQU010249750.1:1074-11780 GCA_032191745.1 Picea mariana | reverse complement strand
CAAATGGTGAAATCACTATGGTATTGAGAAGCTATATCAAGGTACCTCTGGTAAATATTTCAGCTCTTGATTCACTATAATTATGGAGATACACTCTGTGGAAGATAGGGTTTGTGACTAGTCCTGAAGCTAGTCAATAAACATGTATTCCGGGTAAAACAGTCATAACTTCTTCATACAGAATCCAAATGAAGTGGGACCACTTCCATTGGAAATTGTACGGAATTTAGTTTCTTTTGTGCAAGTTTCAGAATCGGATGTTAAATATTGAGCGCGGGGCATGCTGTACAAGTTGGGTCTTCTGAACAAACTAGAATTGAATAAAGTCTACCATTCTTTCTATAACCTCTTTTTGGGGAGGATTCAAGGAGTGAAAATTGGAGGAGTTTCAGAGAATACATTGAGTAATATTATCTACAGGATCACAGTACTCTAAGAATTGAAGAATTGCAGAGATTGAAGAAGTCTCGGGAAGCATTATCAGGTTCTATGTGATGATTGGTTGATGGTGATGATTTAATGTAAAGTTTTATTATCTCTCATATATTCTTGGGTGGAAGGAAGGGGTAAGGATGGAGAGCTCAAATCTCTCTTGATATTGGAGGATTGTATCTTCCTCTTGGAGGTTTATCCCTCCCTTTACATTTGGAAGCTATAGCTACCTTTGGAAGTCATTACTTCCCTTGAACAATAACTATTGATTATTTCTCATATATTGTGCATGGTGTATTGTGGTGTATTGGTGTAACTCTTATACTAATGTTCATTTCTCATTGGATATAGTTGAATGGTTTAAGTATATGTTGAAAAAGGTTTTAAATTGTACTTGATACTGATTGAACCCCCTCTCAGTATCAACAGATTCAACAAAAGGGAGGTATTTCTCTTCTTCCAGGATTTCATTAACCCGCAACCATGAATTGATATTGTTTGTTAGGCGAGCAGTAATGTCTGAATAAATATCTGAATTTGGGTTCAAGTCTTCTACAGACATATCTTGTCTTCTTGTTTCTTTGCACGATGCCATGATTTTCGGTCTACAATATTATCCCTTGTAAGAAACAAGATTTATGAATATGAATGTAGAGATAAAAAATATGGACGCGAATGGAGAAATGAGACAATGTTCAAAAATTTTGTTAATTCAAAATAAAAACAAACTAATCAATTCTAAATTCAATCATTAATTAATTCAAATGACATGGTAATCATGGTAAATCTGTTGGATTTATTACCTAATGACAACGAACTTTTTCAAATCTTTTGCACTAACCATGTTTAATTTACCTTAATAATAGTGATTAACAAAGATAAGTATTTGGACACTACGACGTTTGGGGATTTGAATATGGAATGTTAAACATCTACTAAAGGCCAAAGTCACATAGTGATTAATTACATTTTAATTAAGTTTTATTTTAATTAACCACTACTTTGCCTTGTAACATCCCTCTCGTACGCACACTAAGAAAACTTATTCTTTGAGGACACTTGCTTGCAAGTGAACCGGATTATTATACTATTGGCCGTTTGATTATGATTATGAGGAATTATAGATATGATGATTTGTTATTTTGTTATATTAACACAGACAATTGTTATTGACTGGGTTCTCCTGAGTGTGCAGGACTTTGGACCTCGAGGATGTAGAGGCATCGATGAAACCCCTTGGACTCTGGATCGAGTCACGGAGTGGACTATTGGGGTTTGATTGTTATTGATATGACATATGTACATATGATTAGATGTTATGATGATTGATTATTATTGTTGACATGATTCGTTGATGGATGCAGACTGACGATAGATTGCTGACCAAACTCACATGTGGAGTAGAGGTTCATGCACGACAACCAGAGACTTTTGAGCGAGAGGTATGGGTGAAGCCCTGCCACAGCCTTCTATCACTCCCGTCGTGGCTCAAACTGTAGGTTAACGATTACATAGTTTGAGAAGAGCCAGGATGTTGTGAGGGTAGACTGCGACAGTCACTCATGAACATTCTAATCGATGCACAATAAGGTAGGGGAGTTATTCCTTAGAGGCCCTTAGTCTCCCACAAGATCACCTGATAGAGTATTGACTCTAGGGGTTTTTGACGTCTACCGAAGTCAGTCAAGAGGCGAGTGGAACCCTTGGAGCACGTAGTACGTCCTGAAGGGCACATCGCGCAAGGAAAATGAAAGGAGGCAAGTGGCACCCTTGGAGCACCTAGTGCTTCCTGAAGGGCACATCACAATTTTAACTAGTAAGTGAATAAACCTAGTCGGACCTAAAATGAATGATGTGATAAGTAAGATTTAAAAACAAATTTTCCCTAATGAAAATGTCGTCCAGCCTAATGAAATTAAACCTAGGTCTAAGTAGAACATGTGGTAAAAAAATAATAATAATAAATAAACATGTAACAAGAAGGGTGGTAAGAAATTCAAATTAATTTATTAAAATCAAATTATAATTGAGGATTAAAATTTTAAAAAGGGGAATGATTTTTTTTTCTATATATGCTAATTTGATTTTTAGTTAAAAAGAAAAGAGGGTAAATGGTTGTTTTATCTACACTTGCTAAACTAATTTTAATTAAAGAGGAAAAAGGGTAAATGGTTGTTTTATCTACACTTGCTAAATTGAGTTTTAGTTAAAAAGGAAAAAGAGGGAAACTTAAAAAAAATAGGAAACTTAAGGAAAAAGAGGAAACATAAAGAAAAGGGGAAAGGTAAAGAAAAAATTGAATGTCTAACTTAGTAAGGAATCTTGCCTTGGGAACTTGTTATTTATGAACTCAAATAGGAATTAAGTAAGACATAAGTCATTTAAGATTTGTAAGGGAATATTGGGACATCAAGGATAATTTTTAGGAATGCTTTTAGGTAGGTGAGGAAAATAGGAATAATTAATTAATTAATAAAATTGATTTTCTAGTGCAGCTAGGGGATCAAGTGACATGTGTACAGGGGAGGTTTTTACCAATTAATTAAATTAAAAAGGAATTTAATGAGAATTTGAGAAACTAATTACTTGAAAACTCTATAAAAAGGATGGAGGAGGAGGAGTATGGATTTGATATTTTTGTGTAGCATTACACTGTTGAATTTTACCTTGGCTAAACGTTCTCTTGTGGGAGTTGGGATACCCAGCTCGAGTAACGAGTGGTAGCTCAACCTTGCAAGGCAAGATGAGTGCTAGTGGTTCTTTGGTATTGTGTGCGTGGCCCCTTTGCAGGTCTGGGGGATCACAGGAAAGAAGAGTACCCATAAGGGTGGTTGTGAGGTACCGGTGAGGTCACATCGGTTGGAAATCGGGAGCTGGATGGAGCACACGTAAGACAAAAACTTCAGAGAATTCATGTTTGGCTAAGGTACACGGTTAAAGTTGTTACTTGCAATGAAATTTAATTTACACATGTTATTTTTCTGTGTTGGGTTGAAAATTTCATTTCCATGAGCTTTCTTGCACCTTCTTTCCTATGGTATTTGTAATCCCCTTGCTCGCTATATTCTGAATTGATTGTCCGTGGCGAACCCAACCTCTTATTGCAATGACTTCTTTGTGTTTGTTTTATCGATTATTACAAAGAAATTTGTGTTTTTATCTTTTGTCCCTTATCCCTTTAGTCATTAGTTTGTGCCTAACCAGTCAACCAGGAGTTGAATCGATGATCATCACTTCGGTGTTTAAAGAGCTATAGATTCAAATGCCCTACTTTCCTGTGCATGGATGATGAGTGAAGGATAAATGTTTCACGTAGTTATCTATCCCTTATTTCTCTCTGCAGTTTTGTCTTATGATTAATCTCTAATCTTTGCACCTTCTTGTGAATGAATATCTGTGCGTTTTTTATTGATCCATTGTCGAATGATTAGTCTTGCGCCTTCTTGTGTTTGAGTATCTCTGTGTTTTTGTTTGATTCATCTCTGATCGAATAGTCTTGGTGTTTTTGCCTGATTATCTCTGCGATTTCTTGGCATATCCCAGCCCTTTGTTTAGTATCAACTCTGTGATTTTAATGATGAATCCCAGTGTTTCCTTAACATTTTGAATGCATTTTCATTAAATTATTGACTGTGATTTACATAGTGACTACGATTTACAACGATTTACATTTAGTGACTGTGATTTTTGTTTATTGACTGCGATTTTATAGATTTTGTTTTCCCCAGTTTTTTAGACAACGATCTGTTGATTGTTGTTATATAGCTCATGGATATCATGGATACATGTGTTTCTAATGTTGTTTACAACACATTTATACTATTAATGGCAGTGAAATTATACCTTGAATGTTTGTGTTTTAAACATTGGAATGATAGTGAATTTATGCTTTTAATGGAAGCGAAATTATACCTTGAATGCCTGGGTTTTTAATATTGGAATGAAAGTGAATTTATGATTTTAATGGCAGCGAGATTATAGCTTGAATGGCTGCATTTTTAATATTGGAATGACAGTAAATTTATACTTTTAATGGGAGCGAAATTATACCTTGAATTCCTGTGTTTTTAACATTGGAATGACAATGCTTTTATACTTTTAATGACAAAGAAATTATACCTTGAATGCCAGCATTTTCAGCATTGGAATGACAGTGAATTTATATTTTTAATGGCAACGAAATTATACCTTGAATGCCTGTGTTTTTAACATTAGAATGACAGTGAATTTATCCTTTTAATGGCAGCGAAATTATACCTTGAATGCCTGTGTTTTTAACATTGGAATGACTGTGAATTTATACTTTTAATGGAAATGAAATTATACCTTGAATGCCTTTGTTTTTAACATTGGAATGGAAATGAATTTATACTTTTAATGGAAGCGAAATTATACCTTGAATGCCCGCCTTTTTAATATTGGAATGACACTGAATTTATACTTTTAATGCTAGCAAAATTATACCTTGAATGCCTACTTTTTAAACATTGGAATGACAGTGAATTTATACTTTTAATGGAAATGAAATTATACCTTGAAGGACTGCGTTTTTAACATTGGAATGACAGTTAATTTATGCTTTTAATGGCAGTGAAATTATACCTTGAATTCTTGAGTTTTTAACATTGGAATGACAGTGAATTTATACTTTTAATGGCAGCGAAATTATACCTTGAATGACTACTTTTTAATATTGGAATGACAACAAATGTATACCTCTGTCTGCGAAGTTATGTATACATGCCGACGTTTTTTTTTTATATATGTATGCATCTTTAATGATAGGCTTGTGTTCACTTAATATATAGTGACTGCAAATTTAATAATTATTGACAGTGTTTTTATATTTAATGTGTGACAGTGATATAATGATAGCTATTCACATATTTAAATGACAACATTATCATTTATTTACTCTGCGATTTCATATATTTTTAAATGACAACTTTATCATATATTAAACTCAACGATATAATATATTTAATAGACCACAATAAATGTTACACAACCAATAATAATAGATAGCAATATATTTGTTAGACAATGATATCAATGCTAGATTGCCACCTATTAATAGACATAGATTTTACAGTAGACTGCGTTATCATTGTTAGACATAGTTTTATTGATAGACAACAATATGGATATGTAAATTATCTTGATCTAAGGAATGTATGTTTGCAATAGAATTTGTTGCATTGGGAAGTTAATGTGATGTATAATGGTTATAGTAGTCAGTTTTCCCTTGCGTCTTGTTAACATGTCGATTGGGTTCTTGGGCTTAGTCTTAATGTTTTGACAGTTAATTCGGTCTCCTAGAACGAGGGATTTAGCTTGGGTTAAGGGTCTATATATGTTATGTTGCGCCATGGTTACTGTCACGCCTATCTCCTTGTGATGACATGATTCTTGATGAGGGGATCATTGCACGCCCTAATGGATAGATCTGAAGGATAACCTGGATGGAGTCTTGTGCTTCTCAATGTGGGCATTGTTCATTGTAATTGATGTTGGTACTTATTTATGTGATGCCTCAATGCGTTTCGTTTTGCATGCCATAGAGGTTTTCTAGTTACTAGTCGTCAAGCCATTTTGTTGGGTTGTTAATGTTGTACTTTAGCTTGTAGGCATTGTCTTTCTTGTGGTGGGCTGGTAGTCGTTGTTATTTTTCTATTGATTATCGCATGTTTTGTCTAGTTGTATGATGTGCTAGTATGCTAAGTCGTTGTTGTCTGTTTCCTGATCTACGTGTGTGGTGTTCGTCGTCAAGATATGTTATTTAACTGTTGTCGTTGTTGCCTTCTGGATTAAAAAAAAAAAAACCTTTTGATTTGGGTTGCTTGTACTCGTAACGACAGGGACGTTACATACGGTATTAGAGTGGGTTCAACCCTGCGACTATGGATCGCCATGATTTCCACTGCATCAAACCCTTGAGTAATAACCTAGCGCTAATTAAAAATTTAACTTGTCCATGCGGTGATCTTGATTAGAGGAATCCACAGAGTTTCACGACAACTGAGTGGACCAACCCCCAAAGGAAATAACAAGTCCTGAGCATGAGCAAATTGTCGTGAGAGATGCGTTGGGTCTGACAGGGTCCTTCTAGGGAGTATCAGAGGCCTCGACTAAATTTTTGTACTGAGATGAGGCCAACACACCGACACCCCTGAGGGTCCACCATGCGCTCCAGTCTGTACTGGTAGTATTCACCGCAAACTCGAGAAGGTCAAATTTCCCAAGTTCTTTATTTCCCTGAACGACACAGTCGCCGAGGCATGGTTGGAGAATATGGAGATGTGCTTTACACTTCGCGACTATACCTCCAAAATGA
The DNA here is from genome assembly GCA_032191745.1 of Picea mariana. Taxonomy (NCBI): domain Eukaryota; kingdom Viridiplantae; phylum Streptophyta; class Pinopsida; order Pinales; family Pinaceae; genus Picea; species Picea mariana. The sequence continues at coordinate 5,014 of JASDQU010249750.1, read as the reverse complement.
TGGCCCGCATGGTGGTATTTCAACTGAAGGGGAGTGCTCTTCTATGGTGGAAGACACTCCTGCCACATTTGAACATGGTCATCGAAGACGTGTCATGGGAACTGTTCGAGGAACAGTTCTAAGACAAGTATATATTGGAGGAATTCATTGAGCATCAGCTCAATGAGTTCAACACCTTGCGATAGGGCGGTCGTACATTATCCAAGTATGAGACCCACTTTTGGATCTTCTTCGATATGCTTTGCACCAGAATACCGAGAAACTTAAGGTCCCCAGGTTCATGTTTGGCCTTAATGTCAGCCTTCGTGCAAATGTTAGCATTCAAAGGCCTCAAAATTTGCATGATGTTGTCCCGAAGGCCCTCATAGCATAAGAGGAGCTTATCAGAAAGGTTCTGAGCAGAAATCTAGTGAGACTAGCAAGGCATGTGTCATCTGGTGTGCAACAGCATTAGACACCATCTAGACTACGCCGGGATATAGTGGCTTCTAGAGAGGATCCACTTTCACTACACCTCGTTGACCAGCACCTCAGAAGAGGACTCTTTACCATCATTGACCAGACCCTTATTATCTTGATAGATCTAGGTGCTACAGAGAGTTTCATTTTTGGTGTAGCGCTTAAAAGAATTAAGGTTAAGGCAGTCGAACAAGATGATTTTAACTTTGTATAAATGTCTTCGAGAGCTAGAAAAAAGGTTGGAGGGAAGGTTACGGGTTGTAGCCTTAACTTGGGAGAGTTTGTCACTAGGGCCAACCTATACGTCATGATATTAGGATCTTATGATGTCGTGATAGGTATGGATTTGTTGGAATCACATGAGGCAATACTCAACTATAAGATGAAATGGTTGAGTTTGGTCGATGACGAGGGACAAAGATGCATGATTGTAGGTCAGAACCATGGAGTTTCCATGAGGTTCATCTCTTCTTTTTAGCTACAGAAGAGAATGCACAAGGGATGTAAGACTTATGCGATCCTTGTGTTAAATGAGAAGGTGTTATAACCCTAAATTGCACTATCCCTGCTTACCTGGCATCAGGCCTACTCATTGCCCTTCATTGCCAAAGCCATGCTAAACAGACTCTTCAAAAACCTCCTAAATTAAGTAACCCGCGCCCTAACCTATCACTGGGTGCATTGGAACGCTGGCAGGCCTTCTGCAGCACACGTTTGAACGCTGGCTGGCCCACTACAGCCTGCGTTTACCTAACAAAGCAAAAAATCCAGAAAGTTGCCGATGAAACGAGAAGATTTTTGTCAGTTAACTGGAACTCCTCACCATGCATGGCCGAGATTTCGTCTAAAACCCTAGCTCCTTCTAGTCTATAAAAGAAGGGGTAGGGGTACTATTCAAAGGAGGAAAATCATAGCAAAGAAACTCTGCCAAATTGCCGAATCTGTTTTGTCCCAACCCTTTAGCCTTTCCTCAAGCTTTAGGAGAATTCAAGCAAAGCAGTTGGAGGACAAAGAAGAGGAGGAGCCCAGGATCAGGATCGCGGAACGGTGGCTGGTCTTTATAATCATTGTAAGTTGGTTCATATTGAGATTAATGAAAAAGATACTTTTCCCGTCCCAAATACATGATTCTTATCTATGTTATTCGATTTGTGTTTAATCTCTAATCCTCTAGTAGAACAATAGCATGCATGTGTAGTTTTGTCTTGATTGTAGGATAGCTTTGTGGAAGGAGCAGCAGCAGCAAGAAGATAAATCTCAACGGAGGATCTACACCAACCGTCGATAAAAAGGTTAGTTGGTTCTTCCCATGTTTGCGTGTGAAAAAGGGTTTTAGATTTGGGGTAGAAGGTTAAAAGTAAATCTTAAAGGGTCATGATCTGCATGCAAGTTTAAACCCTAGCTTGCTAGTCTGTAGGGTAGAAAAACCCCACAATAGAATTGGCGACTCTTCTATACGGATTGGCAATCCACTGGGCACCAAGCACACTGTTACTAGGCTGATGGGTAAAGGATGCAAATGTGGTTGATAGAACACACAGTGGCCACAGGAGGATTTTTACCGAGTGTCATTTCCTAGAACATCATCCTTGTCCTTATGCCTTGAGCTTGTATGTTTGCGATACTCGTTCCTCCCTTGTAACGTAATATTCCTTTATTCTTTTTCCCAAATAAACAAAAAGAACAAAAAAATCAAATATACCCCAAAAAGAGGATGGGAAAAGTATTTTCTTTATTCGCAGCATTATGAGTCGCCCTTGGATAAAGAACATATGTCCATTTGATTCATCAGACTATGGGATGTAGTATGACCTTAGGAAGCTTTGCTCATTACAGATTTGTGTCCTCCACCGTTTGGATACTCTTCCAAATATATGGAGAGTTTGCATTGCCTCTTGCTTCGTAGACTTATGATTAACAGATATGCTGCCTGAGTCTCATCCCTTGTCGTGCTATTGTCCAAGGGAAGTTTGTTACTTAGCCTGAGTCGGCCACTCTGCAATATGTCTCTTGTCCGCATACCCGGCCATCCTGAACGTCCAATCAAGACTTTGTTCGAAATCACTGAAGCCTTCAGTCCGATCATCAAGATTATCAAGTCCACAACCATCTGGGTTCACTAGAAGCTTTTCGTCAGTTAACTGGAACTCCTCAACGGACTATACAGGGAAATCCATTGAACCCAGAAGCTTCTTGTCAGTTAACTGGCGACTCCACTGAACCCAGATGCAGAGGCCTTCATGATAGAGGGGCAATCCTTGGTGCCCACCACCGAGGATATCTACTTTTTGACGGGCCTATCGAGGAGAGGGGAACCCGTAGTCAACCAAGGCATTCAGTAGCCTAGGTTGTGCGCACATAAATGGGCACAAGAAAAACTTCACTAAGACACACTGCGTCAGCGCGGCCATCACATTTGGCTCTGCAGCTGCTGCCTTATTGGCAGCCTCATGCTCCCTCTCTCTCCAATGCACATACATCCTGCAAAAATCACAAGTCAAAAGGGGGGTTAGATCTTGCAATACCATTTTTAAGTTGCGCGGGGGGGTAGCCCGTGGGCTGTCGAGGAGACAGTCGTGGGTACCCGCGCTCTGGCTTGAGCCAGCGCGTAGGTACCCGCGGGCTGTCCCTGGACAGCCCGCATGTTACTAGGGCCGACCCTTTGAAGGGCGACGACCACCCCTAAAACGCGCCCAAAAACCACAAAACAAGTATTGAAATGCAAGATGGGGGATTTTGTACTTACTTGGTCCAAGCAGAAGTTTGTTTGGTCCACTGTAGCTCCCAGAATCACGATATCTGGCAAAGGGGGTCTTTTGGCTCCAGAGTCAATTTCCAAATTAGCAATGGTGATAATGAGCTTCCAGCTTCTATTTATAGACTTTTTGGCCTCTTTTTGTCACCCTTTTGGCCCCTTTTATCAGTTTCTTTATACCAAAAACCATTTTGAGTGGTTCTAGAGTTATATGGAAGGGATTTGATCAGGTATTAGGACACTTTTCATTGAGTTTCAGAAAAATAAAAATATATATATATATATATATACACATAAGGACGGTCCATAAAAAAAATTTCAAAAATCAACCTGAGCATATAGGGTAGGATTTCATCCCCACTGTTGCATCTCGTTGCCTTTTGTTTTTACGATATAGGATCGATCCCATTTGGTTGTGCCACAGAACCGTCATATCTACTCTAGAAGTGCCGCAACTGGATGGTAGAGCTTACCAAAACATGGATGCCCTAGGTAGTTCCTGGTTGCATTATGGTGTCCATGCCGTTTCTGACAACTTAGTAGGCTCGGGAGTCCGTATAGTCTTTCCTGAACATGAGTGTGAGCCTCATTTGCATGGGTCTTTTTCACTCTTTGTCTTACCCTCCGGACTCCCAAAAAACATAACAGGTCTCCTTTTAAGCTCTTTTCAGACCCTTTAAACATGAAAAGATTGCCGAGCGATCTTGTGACCTGTCACGCTCGTTA
>JASDQU010249747.1:1040-11208 GCA_032191745.1 Picea mariana | reverse complement strand
GAGGAGAAATGAACAAAATCAAACCTCCTACATTTGATGGTGAGCACAAAAAGGATGAAGATGCAAAAACATGGTTGTTGGGCATGAGAAAGTATTTTCAATTGCATAATTATTCTTCTCATGCAGAAGGTATAATTTCCATCTATCAACTCAAGGGAAATACATCCATGTGGTGGGATCAGCTTGTGCAGGTGCAACACATTAAAGATAAAAGTGTTACTTGGAGAGAATTCAAGAAGTATTTTGAGAAGAAATACTTGACTAAGTGATATTATGACAAGAAAATGAAAGAGTTCTTTGAACTCAAGATTGGGAGTATGACAATAGATGAATATGAAAGAAGGTTTTTAGAACTGTTGAAGTATGTCTCTTTCATCAAGGATGAGACAATGAAGATTCAAAGGTATTTGAGTGGATTTTCATAATTTATCAGTGACAAAATACAGTATGATGATCCAAAGACATTGGAGGAGACCATAAGGAGAGCTAAGTGCCTATATCAGCAGAAATCAAGGCCAACTTTCCAAAAATCTTGGGAAGACAAAAATAAATTCAAGATGGATCAAAGGAAGAAGGGGTCTAAGCCACCATTCTTCAGAAATAATCCATAAGGACAACAAACTCCTAGAGAGCCCAGAAAAATTGAAATAGGGGGTCAAAGGCCAAGGCAACCACCTATTCAATGTTGGGGTTGTAAAGGAGATCACATGTACAGAGATTGTCCTCACAGAGGTGAAAAAGGGAGAAGTGTTCACAATGTACATCAAGATGAAACAGTGGAGGACATGGGAAAAAATGTACCTAGGATCTATCCAGCCCTTGACAATAAGAAAGAAGAATATCAGTCGCATATGATTGAAGTGGAAGGTATGATTAATAACCAAACCATTTTTATTTTAATTGATTCAAGAGCTAGTCATAGTTATATAGATCCTAAGATGGTGGAAAGTTTTCATTTTCCAAGAAGAAAGCATGGGAAATTTTGGTTGGTACAACTGGCTACATGAGCCAAAAGAAAAGTTAATGAGATCGTTAAGTCATGTCTTATGGACATGAACATGATTTGAACATCTTGCCTTTAGGTTCCTATGACTTTCTAATTGGGATGGATTGGTTGGACCAACATCATGCTCTCTTAGACTGTCATAACAAAGCATTTATTGCTTGGATGAGGAAGGGAACCAAAGGAAAGTGCAAGAAATTCCCAGGGCAGTAACCATCAGAGAAATTTCAGCATTGCAGCTGAAGAAATGTTACAGAAAGGGTGTCAAATGTTTGTAGCACATATGGCAGAGACACCTAGAGATAAGTTGTCAAATTTGGAAGATTATGCATTCTTGGAAGAGTTTGAAGATGTGTTCAAGGAGGTACCAGGACTACCCCCAAAGAGAGATATTGATTTATCTATAAATTTAATGCCTGGAGCAGCTCCAGTGTCAAAGACTTCTTACAAAATGAGTACACCAGAGTTGAAGGAGTTGCAAATGCAGCTTGAAAAACTTCTGAAGAAGGGGTATATACGCCCAAGTGTGTCACCTTGGGGTGCCCCAGTCTTGTTTGTGAAGAAGAAAGATGGTACATTAAGATTGTGCATTGATTTCAGACAATTGAATAAAGTGGTTGTTAAGAACAAGTATCCTCTACCAAGGATTGATGATCTTTTTGATCAATTGAAGGATGCAAATATCTTTTCAAAGATAGATCTTAGGTTAGGGTACCATCAGGTAAGGATTAAAGAGGAAGACATCAACAAGACTACCTTCAGGACAAGGTATGGTCATTATGAGTTCACAGTGGTGCCATTTGGGTTGTCAAATGCACCAGCTGTTTTCATGTGCTTAATGAATGGTGTTTTCCAAGAATATTTAGACAAGTTTTTCATTGTCTTTTTGGATGACATTCTGGTATATTCCAAGTCAGAAGAAGAGCATGAGAATCATTTGAGGATGGTGTTGCAAGTATTAAGGGACCATCGGTTGTATCCCAAATTGAGCAAGTGCTCATTTTATCAGAAGCAAATTCATTATTTGGGGCATATCATTTCAAAGGATGGGATAGCAGTGGATCCTGAGAAGATAGAAGCCATTAGAGAATGGTCAGCGCCAAATAATGTGACAGAGGTAAGATCATTCATAGGCCTTGCAGGCTACTATAGGAGATTTATTGAAGGATTCTCAAACACTGCACACCCAATCACTTCCTTGCAAATAAAGGGTGTGAAGTTTCAGTGGACATTGGATTGTGAAAAGAGTTTCCAACACTTGAAACAGTTACTAACAAGTGCTCCAATACTAAGGATTGCAGACCCAAATGAAGACTTCATTGTATGCACAAATGCATGTAAAGAGGGACTTGGTGGAGTCCTCATTCAAAATGGGTTTGTTATATGTTATGAATCAATGAAGTTGAAGGAGCATGAAAGAAACTATGCCACTCATGATTTGGTGTTGGCAGCCATAGTGCATTCCTTGAGGAAATGGAGACACTACCTCATGGGGAAAATGTTTGAGCTGAGGACAAACCACAATGGTCTGAAATATTTATTTGATCAACCAACTCTAAATGCTAGGCAAAGTAGATGGTTAGAATTTCTGAGCGAATATGACTTTGATATAAAGCATATCAAGGGGAAAGAGAACAAAGTGGTTGATGCACTCAATAGAAGAGTGCATGAAATGCATGCTACAGCCATTAGCATGTACCAATCAGATTTAAAACCTATAATAATAGAGGTTGCCAAATCAGATTTGCAACACAAGGAATTAGTGACAAAATTACAACAAGGTATTTTGTAGCATAAAATTGAAGAATACAAGCTAAATAATGATGAAATTCTCATGTATAGGGGAAGAATTTATGTACCAAATTCTAATGAATTGAAAAATCTGATATTGAGAGAAATGCATAATGTGCCTTATGTTGGGCACCCAAGTTATCAAAAAACTATTGCAGTTGTCAAGAGCCAATATTATTGGCCAGGCATGAAGAAAGAAGTTGCAGATTTTATTGCTAGATGTTTGGAATGTCAAAAGGTAAAGGCTGAGCATAGACACCCAGCTGGTTTTCTACAGCCATTACCCATTCCTGAGTGGAAATGGGAAGTTGTAACAATGGATTTCATCACTAAACTTCCCAGAACAAACAAGCAAGATGATTCTATCATGGTAGCGGTGGATAAGCTTACTAAAGCTACCCATTTTATTCCAGTTAAGCTCACTCACAAGCCAATGAACATTGCTGATGTTTATATGAAATAAATTGCTCGATTACATGGCATACCCAAGACATTTGTGTCTGACAGAGATCCAAAATTTACCTCAAAATTTTGGAAAGGATTATTTAATGGATTTGGAACAAATTTGAATTTTAGTACAGCTTATCATCTAGAATCAGATGGTCAAATAGAGAGGGTGAATCAATTGATTGAAGATATGTTAAGGATGTATGTGATGGATAAACCATCAAAATGGGAAGACTACCTACACTTGGTAGAGTTTGCTTATAACAATGGGTACCAAGCATCTCTAAAGATGAGCTTGTTTGAGGCACTTTATGGCAGAAAGTGAAACACACCAGTAAGTTGGGATAACCCAGTAGACAGAGTTGTGGTTGGACCAGATTTGCTCAGGGAAATGGAGCAAATGATAAAAATAAAGAAAAATTTAAAGGCTTCCTAGGAAAGGCAGAAAAGCTATGCTGATAAGGGTGGAACTCACAGGGAATTTAAAGTGGGTGACCATGTGTTTTTGAAAGTGAAAGCCAATAGAAGTTCCTTGAAGTTGGGAAACTATTCAAATATGGCAGCTCGCTATTGTGGTCCATTTGAAATCCTAGAGAGGATTGGTCCAGTGGCTTATATGATTGCATTGCCTGCATCTATGTCTGTTCATACTGTATTCCATGTATCATTGCTAAAGAAATGTATACCTGATGCTAATCATGTTATTGATTGGAATGTGATTCAGGTGGAGCAAGAAGGCGCTTCTCAAGTGCATCTGGTATGCATTTTGGACCGGAAAATCAAACAGCTTTGGAACCAAGCCATAGAGATTGTAAAGGTCCAATGGACCTGGTACGGTCTCGAGGATTCTACTTAGTTGCATGAGGATGCAATGCGGGCAGAATACCCCCATATTTTTGAGGATTTTTGAAATTTTGTTGTATATGGGTACATGATGCACTGAGGACAGTGCATAAATAAGGGGAGGGGATTGTAATATCCCTAGGCCACGCCCAATTGTAATATAGATAAAAATGTAATTAAGTCGGTCAACTGTTTTGATATCATTTTTTTTATAAACATTTCATGGCATAGTGCACGCATGTATTGCGCAATGCAATGATGAAGTGTGGACATTTCAGGATACCGCACGCAACATCTTAAGTGCACGCGATTGTGAGGCCAACGAGCCTTTGTGTATATGTTATATTTTATAGGATGGTGAGCCAAGTTATTATAATCTAGGATGATTATGTTTTGATTAGGCTAGAGATCCTAGATGTTAAAGGCCAATGCACCTATTTTTGTACATGTCTCATAATTAATATAAAATACATCATTGTGCGCAAACCGACCATGATAAAAGAGATGGGGGACTAAACTCCATTGGTTAGAGAAAGGGAGGGGATAAGTTAAGGAAAGGGGCTAAGCTAGGGAGCTTAAGCCAAAAAGGAATATTATATTAATATTTCTTTAATATAAAGTATGGATAATTATTTTATCCTAAGTTCTAAATTTGGGGCCAAGTGGGCCAAAGTAGCTCCCAACATGACAAGTGTCAAGTTGGGGACATGCATACATATTGTTGGGACTTAGTTCATTTCCTATCATCTTTTTCCATCATTCGACTAGGCAGTCAATCATCCATGAGTTTTCACACCCATTGAGCTATCCTTGGTATCTCATGACTCTACCTGAACCTGTATCCATAGCCATTTTATGTTGGTGTGTCTGTTTAGCTTGGGAGTTGGATGGAAGAAGTGGGTTTTTAAGCCCGTGATCAATTCTCTGGGTGAGATAATTGCTGGGGATTTATTTTTTGAAGGTGTTGAATTGCAGCTACAGTGCTCTAAGACTTCCTGTCTGGCCTATTGCTGAAGCTCGGAAAGGAAGTGGGGCAGCCGAAGGACTGTTAATAAGAGAAGGGGCACACTTCCTGGGTGGGAAAGGCATGTGGAGAATGAGGGACTGTAGTTTGTTAGTTGAGTGAGAACCTATGACGAAGTATTTCCTATTTTCCATGAGTCTTTAGCCTGGTTAGGAATCCCTTTACCCAGGTGGAGTTTAGTCCCAGCCTGGGGGTGACTCACTGTTGAGAGTGATGAACAGTGTGGTCTAAGGCTGAGAGGTTCGTGGAAGGTCTGCACACAGTTAGTGACATTATTACCAAGATAAGTGCCATTTGTGTGATAAAATTACATGCTGCATTATTATTTATGTGTTCAGTTTTATGGGTTTATTTTATACATGGTTATGATTGTCTGTATATTTATGGTTATTTCTTGTATATGTTGCATGTGTATGTTTACGTTAATTTTAGTGTGAATCTATGCATTTATGAAATGTGTTTGTCTGTTTACCTTTTACATGTAAAGCTTCCGCAAGTGTTCTGTGTGCATATGTTTTAATTGCATGTAGTTAGAAAAATATATGTGGCATAGCTCAGTTGGTTATTGGATGTGTTACAGTATGTTCCACAGAGAGAACAAAGAGAGTTCTTTGGTGTAGCATGGCCTGGCATGGATGGCCAAGGACGTTACAAAAGGTACCCAGGCGGGAAAAAAGGACACCGCCCAGGCACTGCAGAAATAGGAAAAAGAGGCTAAGACAACATAGGGGACCACATCAAGTGTTACCCAACAAGAAAAAGGCCAGACCAATAGGTCGATCATACACATTGGGGGTGTGCGTAAGAAGGCTAAGGCGCACAAAACGCCACTGGAATATAAAATCACTAAGGACGATGTGGACCTCGTGGCTAAAAGAGTCCACGACTGGGAAGTTGAGGACTTTGATGACGCCTAGCACCAAAGGGACCAGATCTAGGAGGAGTTGGTCAACATGAGGCAACTTCTAGAGTATAGCAGAGAAACGCAGAGGGTGAGCAGAGGAATAGAGTTAGTCCCCACAACATCAGAAGTAGGAGCGAAGGTTGTGCCCAATGAGTAGGATATGATTCAAATGATATCACAGGCGAGCTCAACTTTTCACGTTACACCCAGCATGTTGTTCATGGATGATATTGTGGGCCAGACACCCTTGAGAGATTTGGCACAAATACAGTTGGTAATGGGGTGAATACCAACCAAGGCATTATATAAACTACAAGTCAGCGTTGCGCAGAAGGTACAGTCGCACGCATGCATAGATGCAACGGAGCTACAACACATGAAGGACAATAGAGAAGAGTTAGAGTTGGTGCTCGAGCAGGTCAAGATAGAGACCAAATATGAGAAATATCATGTGGATAGGCTTGATCAGGGATTGGTTGTAGCTTATGACAAAATTCCAAAGACTGCACAAATAGCAGAGCCCACGACGATGCATAAAATTGATCAGATTATGAAAACAATTGATCAATACTAGAAGGAGATCGAGAACCTCTGGGAACAAATCATCCCTACCACTCCCTCGAAGTTCAAGGAACAAAGGAAGTAGGAAGCAGCAGGGAAGATGGAGGAAATGGAATGTCAAGTCAGTGTCGCTATTGATTCGTTTGATAGAGCAACACAACTATGGAAAAAGCTGGAGGAGGATCAACAGGTTGAACAGTGGGACCAGTAAGAGGAAAAGATAAGCGCATCTATCAAGGACCTCAAGTAGAGGTAGAAGATGATGAATATCACTAAGCGCCTCAAAGGAGTACAAGATATGAAGAAGATGCAAGAAAAACTCATATCCACGCAAAGATAGAGGAATGATTGACAAGCTCAAATGGAACCTCTCCAAGAGCTAGCAGCAGAGTTCATTGCACAAGAANACAAAGGAAGTAGGAAGCAGCAGGGAAGATGGAGGAAATGGAATGTCAAGTCAGTGTCGCTATTGATTTGTTTGATAGAGCAACACAACTATGGAAAAAGCTGGAGGAGGATCAACAGGTTGAACAGTGGGACCAGTAAGAGGAAAAGATAAGCGCATCTATCAAGGACCTCAAGTAGAGGTAGAAGATGATGAATATCACTAAGCGCCTCAAAGGAGTACAAGATATGAATAAGATGCAAGAAAAAATCATATCCACGCAAAGACAAAGGAATGATCAACAAGCTCAAATGGAACCTCTCCAAGAGCTAGCAGCAGAGGTCATTGCACAAGAAGAAGAGGCAAATAAGAACATGGCACAAACTTAGGCAGAGTGCGCAGAGATGATCAACGAGGAGATTACAGTGCAAGTATTGGATGCGCTCAGAGAAAATACCACACAAGCTCAAACACAAGAAAGGGAAATCACAGAGAAGTTCTAGACTCTCGTAGAAGATGTTGAAGAAGTGCACAAAGTTCAGGTGGCTCGGGGCGAGCCACATGTCAGTGTTGGGGGCATGTTGGACGTAGACCTAGTCAGGAGAAAAGGCTATTTTTGGGAAGAGAAGCATGAAAGGAGGAAAGGACAACTAGAAGGAAAAGCAACATGTGTGAGGGAAGAATGTGAAGCGCGCATGCAAGGAAGACCCAACAACACTAGGGTGTTATAGCAATATTTACCTCACCCTATGCAATCTTGAATAGAGGGCCTTTTTCCATTTCCCTATGCAGAATTGAAGTCCATTTTTGCAAATCGCAGAGCTAAAAACATGATTTTTCCACATATGCATGCCTTGCTTATATTACAGCATGTGTATACATAGGTTGCACCACTACATCCCACGTACATCGGGAAATGTGCCCAAAATTAAAAAATGGTGTCGGGTTTCCATGTCACGCCACGAGATCAATGATCCTTGGCCTTCCATATACTAGAAACATTCTGACTCAACCCTTCAGTTCCACTTGAAGGCTATAAATGGGCCAAATCCGAGCTATGGAAAAGAGGAGAAAGAATTCAACTTTGAGAGAAAAGTTACTCTGGAGAAATTATTCACTTCACATTGAGTCTGCATCCCTTTGTCCTTTAAGTCTGAACACATTGCTCAACCCCCAAGATCTTCTCTTATTGATTGAGAAATTCATTGTCTCTCTTATATGAGCTTGCCTTTGGTGGAGGATTGAAGTGGTGGAGGCCCAGCTGGAAGGAACTTGGTTTCTCGGTTCTAAACCGTGCTAAAATGGAAGTTTGTAACTCATTCACTTCTGTTGATTATATCTTAATAGAAATACTCTTTTCTTGTCCAATTACTATCTCACAAATATTTGAATTATTATTCCATGAGCATATTTGTTATGAATTTTGATGGATTATGCTATCAAATCTGATAACATTATATATTATCACCATATTCTTTCGTTGCTTGGTTGTTGAGGAATAGTTGTAGGTATATTTCTTTGGGTCAAGTGCTCAATGGTGGACTTCATCGAACGTCTAGACAAGGTAGGCCTTTTATCTTATCTTGTTAGCATACTTAAGATTAGAGTTGATTTCTGCAGTCATTTCCATCTGGTGTGGTTTACCCTTAGCCATAGAGAGATTCTCCTCGTAATAGAACTGGCGACCATACTGGGGATATAATATTATTTTTGGGGGTTTGGAGTGTTTTTCTCCTTAGATTGCTCTCGATCATATTGAGTTTCTTGTCGTATGATTGCTTGACAGCCTCTGTTCACTCTGGGTCTGAGTTTCTTAGCCTTTTCCTTATCCTAGTTGTCTTTTGACACATATACATGGGTTTTGTCTTGATAGTCGCATACATACACGTGTTGTACTTATGCAAGTTGCGTACATAAGCGCTTTTCCCTTGAACAATCGCGTACATAAACCTTTGTTGCTTGATTGCTGGGTTTGGTGGTTGTTGGGTAGGTTTTGATGATTGTTGAGTCTTCTTGGGTCTCTGTGGTGATTGTTAAGTGTCTGTGGAATGACAAGAAACCTATCTTTGGTTGAATTTTTGGGTGGTGCCTTTCTCATCATATTTTCATTTTAATTGTCCTTGCACCTTGGGTTGGGTGTTTTTCTCCTTGATATCCCACTTGGGTTATCTCTATCTATACACAATAGAGTTTTTATATCAAGTTGTTGTTCATTCTTTGCATTTTCATTCTCTTATATTGAAAATAAAAAAATATTAGGCATTTTACATTGATTGGCATTTTGATCTCTTGAGTCTTTGTCATTTATCTTAGTACATGTAAAGAAAGATTGCATTTTATTTAGAATTGCATAATTGAATTGAAAATTGCATTTTTGAAAAGCATATCATTTATTGGAAATTGAAGTTAGGAATTTGCATTGTATTCATATTCATTTATTTTGCTTGTTGAGTCATAACATCAATGGTTTCATGACCACACCTTTTGAGTAAGCAAGCCCATTAAAATTAACGCTATAATTTAAAATTGATTAGTAACGATTTTATTTCCTAGGGTGCACAAACTAGTTTAGGATTTAGAGCCTTGGAATAGGATTTTGTGAGTAAACTTCTCCAAGGCTATTAAATCAACATATTTGTTTGACTAAGGGAGTGGACAAATCCATTGTATAATCGGTAATATCAGGAGGCTCCGCTTACACCGGAGTTAAGCACGAGGTCGTGTGAGATTGGTTGAAGGGATATCCCCCCGATACCTTCGTAGCGTTAGATATATTTATGAGGATATATTCATATATGGGGTTATTTCTAGTGTCCTTACCTCTGTGAGAGGAAGTGCTTTCAAGGTTTCGGGCTTTGCTACCCTTCCGATACGATGAACCTGACTTATGATTGTTCGCATGTGCATCGGTTATACCATGGTTTCTTAGTTTCTTGACTTAGGTACCACATAGGTTACTTGAACGAGTTATTCTGTAGGTATCTTGGGTCAGATAAGGGTCAGAAAACACACAACCTTTATGGAGGATTACCTCTCTGGGGGGTTCTTACCGACTGGTTGTTAATCCCATGAGGGCCCTTATAACTGATTATGTTTCCTCCAATATTTAGCAATGGAGTCTCAGGCCCCTTGTTACACATTATTTTCATCATCCCTATGATCGTTAATGATGTAAACCTATCTGTTGCCTTCAGAGGGGTCAGTGGCCTG
>JASDQU010249746.1:0-14308 GCA_032191745.1 Picea mariana | reverse complement strand
TTCCATTATGGGGTTACAAATCATAACTTAGTGATCAAATATTCCAACCTCCCCTTCATTTTCTAATGGTGTTTGAGCTTGCCAAAGCCTATATAAGTGAGACCATCCATGGGGAAAAGGGAGTTGAATTATATAAGGGGTGAAACATTTTATCTTGAGAGAAAATTTGGAATGCCAATGTGTGCATCCAAGGGATGGAGGAAAGAAGGCTTGGAAGAATAGCGCCATCATCCATATGTAAGTTTTCACTTATGACGAATAAACTTGGCCTATTCCTTTTAATTGTTGTGTGTTCATTTTTCTAATGCTTACGTTAAATAAAACTTAGATAGATTGGTATTTTCCTAACCAGATCTAGTAGAAATAGAGTTGTTTGTCTCCTATTCTTGCAGATTCCTTTGATCATTGAGAGGCTTGGAGCAGTGAGGTCAAAGATTGGAGCAGCGAAGACAAACTTCAGACCTAAGGTTAGTCTAAATCTCTCCTTATATCTATAGTATTAAAAGATTAATCTAAAATGAATTCAGTCACCACTTGTTTTGAATATGTCTTAGATTATGATTTTAGTCTAGAGAATTCAACCTATCCACAGGGTGAATTTCTCACAACATAAAGACATCGATGACAAATTCAAAGTTGTTGCTTCTAGATATTGTGATGAATTTGAATGATGTGCAATTTGGAGAAGTATTCTACACCTCTATCATAGAATAGATTCATTGCAACGGTGGCTAATGAAAATGATGAAAATAAGATATGGCACTTTCATCTTAGCCATAGCAATTATGGATCCTTGAGGCACATGAGTATTCTTCACTTTTCTAAAGACCCTTCGAAAATCAATCCTTACAATGGTGTTTACAGGATGTGTGTTATGGGTAAGCATCACTTAGACTAATTTATAAAATACAACTTAAGATAGGCCTATAAACCCCTTGAGTTAATAAACAATGATATTTTTGGTCCCATGGCCACTTCTTATATTGGGGGATCCAAGTATTACATCACCTTTATTGGTAATTTGTATTGGTTTCTATGGGTCTACACATTAAAACCAAGAATGGGATGTTTTTCAAATTATTGGAGTTCAAAAACCTTTCTCAATATTAATGTAAGCAAAATATAAAGTGTCACCAGAGTCATTGTCCCTCACATATGTAGCAATGACATATTTCAATGGAGCTCCAAGTCTGGGTGGTGCTCAATGAAACAAGGATACCTCAAAAATTTTCATGAAACCATCCCTATATATAAGGAACCCAATTGGAAATAAATCTAGCATCCATATTTCTAGGGAAGATCTCAGTCTTTGCTCTCCTAGCCTCAAAAACAAATCTCTCAAGAGAATCCATTTTTCCTAGGAGAATCCAGCAATCATATATCTTCTTGGGTTGTAGAATAAATGTCAAGGATAGTTCATGTATTTTGTTATCATGCACAATTGCAAGTAAGATATGGTAGGGGTGGGAGTCAATAATGGGCATGTTTTCTCCAAATTTGGGGGAAGAGCCCATGGAAATCAACTAGGATACAAATAATTCAACACTCAAACCCATATTTCATCATGTGAACAATATGAAAACTAGGAATGAAAGGATATTCAAGGATAATAACCCCACTATTCTAAAGCATGTTTACACTAGAGCTAGACTAGCCATCTTTGAATTTGTCAATGTCACAACAAGAAACATGAAATCATTTCAAGAAGAAGTTGATCTATCAAAATCCTTTGGATTTGAAGTTCTCCTAAGTCTCTCGTCATTCCATGTGAGGCCTCAAAAATTTTGGACTCCCCCAAAAAAAATACAAGGTCAAATTAAACTTTGAAGGAGCACCCAAAAACAACCTTAGGTGAGAATGAGCAAGGAATGTTCTAAGAGACAATTCAAAATTTCTCCTTCATGCTAGTTTTTTTTTTTTCTCGGTAACTTGTTCCAACAATAAAGATGAGAACATAGTCTTGATTGATGGTCTAATCCTCGCCAAGTAAAATAAATACACACGGGTCAAATGTGATTCCAAAATCATTATCAATTGTATCCTTTGGAAATCCACACCTCATCGTTGGAAGGTTTCATCTCTAGTTCAATTAGAAACAAAATTGTCTTTGGAGTTTGATCAAATAAAATCCTAACACATATACCATTTAAGAAATAAGGTGGAAGAATGGATGGAAAATGAATCCATCCTCTCCCAAAAGGACATCTCCATCAATATAGCCTCTCTCAACTTGACTGAACTAAGAAATTGGGAAACTAGTTTGGCAATGAATATCAATTCACACACTTTGGAGGGGCATGTGGCACATGGAATTAGAATGATTGAGGTCAATGAGGAATATCAATATTGATATCACATCTCACTTGAAACTATAGTTGGGAATAATTTTGTTGGTTATTCATGTTTCTCATAGTGCTATAGGGTATCTCAATTGTCAATCAAATGAGGATGAATTCAACAATGCATGCTAGACCTATTCAAATAAGATATCTTCCAGGATTCATGTACCTCTCATAAACTTCATGTAGAGGTGGATGCATGAACTATTATGTATTTTTAAATGAATCCCATGGATATCAACACTCTAAACTTCTACTCATTCAACTATGTAGTGTCTTCGATCTTGATCTCCTAGATCTAGCATTCAACAAAGTTGGCATTTTATTTACTTGTTGACTGCCCAAAATGAATGATAAGGAGAGCATCTCCTCAAAATATATTACCCTCATGCAGTGCTTGGATATTAGTGTGGAATATCTATACCTACAAATAAGTGCACAAAAAATTGAGATCAAAGCAACAAAGCACCAAATTCATCAAAAGAAAGACAAAATGATAGACAGGATCATTCGGTCAACTTGTCATTCTAGGTATTGACATGAAAGTGGAGAAGGAATTCCCTAATCCCAACACCTAATTCAATACTTGTTCAGATTTTTGTATGCAATTTTTCTCCAGATTTTTTATCTGTCTAGTTTATATATGTTTATCTTTCTAGCCACATCATCTTCTCTAGTATAAATCTCTATTATAATGGAAAATTGCATTTCATCTTATCTCTCACTATGTAGTAAGTCCTCCAAATTTGTCTTGTCCAAAAGGTTGTATTCCTATACTATAATTTTGTAATATTTTCAATTGGATCAGGCATTATGTTGGCTCACATTTTGTAATAGCATTGCCATATGGCACTTTTCTGTAATATAATTTTTTCAACCAAATATAAAGTGCTTTGAAAGAGAAAATCCAATACCTATCAAATTCTTCATCAATAACAAGACTTTGAGACCAATATTTAAATATATAAGAATTACACATCCTAACATACAAAACCAAAACTACCAAACATGAATGTTTCCATCCTATTATACAAACCTAGTGTAACATCCCCATCCAATAATCCCAACCACAAGATGGGTAGCTACAACACATGCTTCCAAATTCCAACCCCGAGAGGTAATTTATCCATAACAATAGCTAATTAAACCTCCTAGGAAGGGATAAATTTAATAAAATTCATGTGCAGGTGTGAAAGCTTAAATGTAGAAGAAATAACAAACATAATCACACATAGCATGCATAACACAATGATTTCCATAACAAACAATAAACATAAATTTTGTGTCTTCATATACAACGATGAGGCACTTATGTTTTAAATGAAGAAGGTCCAAGAAAATCATTGTATGAGAGTGATTTTCCATCCAACTGTAGGAACCTACTGCAAATACCACCCCCAAGCCATGTTATTAGGCCACCATGGTCAATGAAACAAGTTATAGTCTTCTCTCCTTATCAACCCAACTCATTTTATCTCATGCTCAACCAATTTGCTCACCACATAGCATTAACATCTCATTCAACCATCAATATCCAAGGATATCTCTTCCACTTCCCCACATAACACAAGGAATGTATATCCTTTCTCTACTCAATAGTTCCTCAAGGTACCCTTCCCTTACAATGCTCTTTAGTGTGTACAAAAAGAGCCCAATCTATTGTATGCCTTATGATAATTTCTTGCAATATCAATAGTTGGATTCTCAAGCATCCAAATATAAGAATATGTACAATAGGTGAAGGTTTCCTAAATTTCCCAACCTCTATGATCACTTACAGTCATCATTCTTTCATCTAAAATATTATTTTTTCAATTAAGCGTGTTGATTACAGTGAATTTTCCCATGGATAGTGTTATCGCACAGTTTGTAGTTTAGGTCATAGACTAAAGGATAGAGACCATACTGGCGTAACAGGAACCTTCCCCACCCAATGTCACCTTGATGGGGAGTCTCTTACTGTTTAGGGAGGTTAGCCCAGGGGAGACATCCCCGGTAGCCTGGGGTTTGAAGAGGCATAAAGTATAAGGCCAAGTTTTAGAGTTCCCTCCTCACAGGTTACCACCAATGTCAGACAGTCCGGCTAATCAGCCAATAAATGAAGTGTATGCCCTATTGAAAACACCTGCCCGGGACAAGACAATAGCAACACAATATATATATGCATGCTATAACTCAAAGGGTTAGTACTTCAATGACTATATGATATTATTCAATAAGCAATGCAATAGATATAAAATGAAGTCAACATTTTGTCAATTAGCTATGAAATACCATCAATTCATCAATATCTAAAGAGATGACTAAGCCAACAGTATATCCAATCAACAATTTGTTCAATAAATGCTTGAAATCATCACTTAATTGCTTATATTCAAGTTTTTCTACACCAAGATGAAATATTCAATTATGACGTCAGCCCTAATTAGGTTAGTTATGTTAGTTAGGGTTTCAAAATTATAGTTTTGAAAGTAGTTTGGTACACTAAAGCTTCAACGTTGGAGGTCAAATATCAGTACCTTAGGGTATATGGAGCCATATAAGTAAAGGGCACAAGATTTTGGAAGGACGATGACTTAAATACTAGAAGGTAGGGTTCTATGGTGCTGCAAAGGCAGGGCCCTAGAATCAAAACCCTAGGGGAAAAAGGCTCACTCCAGTGTTGCTTAAGCAAGGCCTCATGCTCTTTCCTCCTTCTCTAAATCAACTTAGCAAAATGGCTAGCCTAAAGAACAAGTCTAAGGGAGAAAGTGTTGTAAAGACAAGGCTTTCAAACCCTAGAAGATGAAAACCCTAGGTGTAGATACCCTAGGCCTAGGACGTCACCTTCTTTCAACCTATAACTTCAACACTAGCTCAAAGGAAGAAGCAAGACAAGTGTAGCAAAGGCTAGGCTCTATCTCTTTTCTTCAATGGCTGAAATCTTTCTCTCTAAGGGGACATGTAACAATGACCTACTTGTGTGCTTGTTACCTAGGGTTTTAAATCAGCAATATTATAAGTAAATGCAATAAATTACACCTACAACCATTCATTTAAGAAGTTTTGCAAGAAAATTTACTTACATGTCATGAAGAAAAGCATAAGCAAACCCTAGTTGTAAACCTTCCTTGAGAGAAATGCCATAAAATGCCAAAAAATCCTTCCAATAGCAAGTGCACCTCACTTATGTAGAAAATATACCCAAGAAGGGTGCAAAAATCAGACCTCACGAGTGTGAGTGAATTGTGTTATGTCAAAATGAGGGAAAACATCCTCAATTTATATCATCCAATGACCTTTAATTAAAAATTAGGTCCTTAAAACAGCCGACAAGGCTAATAACTAAAAATCATATTGTTTTACATTAAACTGCCTAAAGAAAACCCTAAATGAGCAGTAAGCAAGACGTCTAGCCCCTTTGAGGGAGACGTTGGCCCTTTTTAGGGCAAATCTCAGCACTAGAAGACAAACGTTGGCCCTCTCTGGGCCTCCAAACTCTGCCACACGTGCCAAACTACCCTGTAAAGCTGCCAAGCACTGGAGGTGACGTCTAGGATCTCTGGAGGATGTCCTGGGTCAACATAGGGACACGTTCCACCTGGAGTGGGTCATCCCCCTAGGGCTGGGCTCAGCCAAGGCATCCTGGATGAAAATGTCCTTCTTCTTCTCTCATGCAAAGGCTCAACCAATCATTGTCCTGTCTTTTCCCCTGATGAGGTCCCAGCAACCATCTGATGGGCTCCTCAACCCCATGGAGGTCCAAACTAATCATCTCCCCATGTGTACTGGTCCACTTGGTACCTATCCATCGGGCATGGTCTTGCACATCAAAAACTTCGCCCTCCATGAGCTCATTATTCCTCGGGATCATAGCAATGTCAATCATATTTCATCATTAATTTTATCAAATGCATGCATAAAACCCCTAGCATATCATCTAATAGCTCAAAGACATTACAATGACCTACTATACAAAGCTGAAGAAAAAGACAAAGTGACCTATTGGGACAGCATCCATACGAAAGGGAAAGTTCCCAAAGGATATCATCCAAGCCATGTAATACGAGGTGGTGTGGTTTAAGGATGTCCAGACATAGTGAAAGACCGGGGTGAATATTATCCGTGGGTGCCTTTGAAGGAGGCGAGTTGTACTTGTCATGGATGCAATTTTTTCCAAGCCTTTTTATTGTCTTTATTCTTTCTTTTATTTATTGATTTTTCTTTCTTTTTTATTTCAAGGTCTAACTATAGGACACTGCCTTGGCGTGGTGACCAGAGTTGACAGTGTTACCCATGAGTACTTTCACAGAGATGATAAGGCTGGCTCGTGATGAGACCCCCTTTCCCTTGGCCATGCAACCAAAGGTCATTGCACTGGCGTGGTAACCAGATAATGGCAATGTCATACTACTAGGTACCTATGAACATCATGGGCTGGCTCGTGATGAGACCCCCCATCCTCTTGGCTAGGTCTTGTTTTGTACATTTTCTTAGGGTCCCTCTTGTTTCTTATTGAGAGGATTTTTATTGCCTTCTCGGGGATCCCTAGGCGAGGCATCTCTAGGTTTTATTTTATGGCTTTTATCTCTTACCAACTGCTTTTATCCCCTGGGCCTTTAGCCCCTTCTTCCCACAGGATAAGGTGTAACCCCATAAATAGGTCATCCTAATGCTCGGACTAGGGGAATGGGATAGATGAATGGGAGATAAGATGTAAAAGTGATATAATGATGAGAGCGGACGACGGCTCTTCAAAATCCCCCTTGGTGGCTAACCAAAATATATGAATACAAGCTCGCTAGGGCACCCCGTTAATCCCCCCAACCATGGTCAAGTGGGTTAGTGTAAGATCCAAGCAGTTGTCAGAAATGAAAGGAACTTGATGCATATATCTGAAAGTTATAATGATCAAACATGACACATACTATGATACCTAGACCAATTACCTCATGAAGCAAGAGTCTTCTCCGACGCAAGTCCAAGCCGAAGGTGATGGATGTTGTTGTTGCGAACAAGATAGGTCTGATGAAGAAGAAGAAAGATGGGGCCTCCAGGGCCATGCTCAGGTTAATCTTGCTCTCGGTACTCCATGTCTAGGACCTGTGGGCCTTGAGACATGATCTCCTAGTTATCCCTAGAAATCAGGGATAACAGATAGCAATGGTAAACACAACATGAACAACATACGGAGTGAACATGAGATTTTTGGAATGAATGCTAGAGTTAATGGAATGAGAGGATCAATGAAAATGATAGTTGACATTGCTTTTGAGAACTAAATGTAGGACTCTTTCAATTCCCATAATGAGTTTATTCAGCCCATGCTTCCATAACTACATGAGAAGATTTTCCCTCCAACCTGTTACATGCATTCAATGATTGTTTTTTATAAGTCAAAATAGGTAGATGGCTTATTTAAGGAACATGGTAGAAAAATTTGTGAGTTCTAAGACTGGCACTTGGAAATAGAGGATTTACTTTCCTAGAGGCCCTCTTTCTTCTTCCTCTCTAGTTGAATCATATCCTCTTTAGTGCTCTACACGGCCATCTTGGACCATTATTTATATTCCAACATTAATATTTACAAAGCTTTAAGTCACCATGACAAACCTAACACATGGCCCACATCTGGATATCTACATCGTACATTCATATCCATTCATTAGTTGGATTTGGCCTTGAAATCCACACTAGGAATCCATACTAGCATATTTACAACATTTACATACTCTAATTTAATACATGACATGGGTCAAAATTGGAGTATTACATTCAGTTCCCCTTGGAATAGCACATTCAGTTCCCCTTGGAATAGCACTCGCCTCGGCGCTTTATCAAAAATTAAAAAAAAATAGGTATGCCTACTTCATGGCATCCTTCAACTCCCATGTAGCCTCATTGGAACCAAAGTGCTTTCATTAAACCTTTACCTATATGATGGCTCAATTCCATAGAAATGTCACTTTTCTTTCGAGGATGCACAATGGATTTGTTTCGAACTCTCCCTCTAGTTCCACCCAGATCACATCACAATCAATCACAAGGTTAGGATCATATACTTTTATGATATTTTGAAATTTAGGATTTAGTTAAGATCTACTTGGTATAATGTGTCATTAGGTAAAAGTGTGTTTCTTTATTATGCATTAGTATGCATTTGTAGTTAGGAAATTCGAGGGTCACGATATATTCTCGGCATAGAGTGATCTGACGATTCATATTCTCCTTGATCTTAATGGATACATTGATTTGTGACTTAACACCCGATTGGTCCATGATCTCTATTTAAAGAGAATGGAGGGTCATTTGTCGATGATCGATTGTGAGAAACTCTCTTGTAAAATCTCTCTGTAATCTTTTTCTTTTGCATTAACAAATTCTTCCAAGTGGCCTCGTTGGTTGGGGTCGTGGATGTTTCCCCGTAGGGGTTTTACCACGTCAAAATATCGATTGTTGATCTTTGATCTGGTTGTGTGAGTAGGTTATTGAAGGTGTTTGTCTTCTGTTGGAATACCTATGTTGTAAAACATGGTATTAAATCATGTTTGAAGACCCGCTCTCATTGTAGATCAAGATCATGAAGCCGAGTTGTCTCATCTCTGGTTTCTGCCATTTTCGTACATTTTTGGGATAAGAGGACTATTCCATTGCGTCCGAAGCACTTGTTTCAGTCAGGAACACTTTTTGTTTCACTAGAAAAGGTTTATACTTTCCCAATATACGGCCATTTTAGTTAGATCCAGAGGTATAAAGCTCTAATACGTCCTTTTAAATTTTTTGCAGAGTATTATTTTAGTTTTCTATTTTTTGTTTACGCCCTTGTTGTCATCGAGAAGAAAGAAAAATTTCTTGTGTGAAAAGATTTTTTTTTTAGCATGCTCTCCAAGATCGACATCATCATCATCATCATCAACAACAACAACAATAACCCCAATCCTCCTTCTAAACAATAAAATATGTTTTGTTAGCTCACTTCGTTAAAAGTTGCCTTATTAAGTAAGAGGTCTTGAGTTCAAGTCTCTTTTTTTGGTATTTTTTTTAAAAAGTTTCATGCATCCATTTTAAAGTGTATTTCACTTCAAGTATAAAAGTGAATCACTAAAAGTAGCTTTAATAATTTATTTTAAAGTTATTTATTTTGCATACAACTTTCTTTTATAAAGTAACTTCATTGTAAAAGTGATCCCTGATTCTTTTTATAACAGTGGGTCACTTTATAAAGCAACTTATTTGTAAAAGTGTGGTTATTTGGAGGGGTTTCACCACATGGACCAACTTCCACATGCCACGTGGCTCTTTGGGTACCATTTATGCCTTTTTTTAAAAGGGCATAACTTTCACATCCGAAGTTCGTTTTCAGTGCCATTTTTTTTAAACCGCCTAATTTTTCTAGGTATTTCCATCGAGATAATCAGTTTCAGTTTTTAAATACATATTATCTACATATTTAATATGGATTCCTCCATTGATCTTTTACTTACCAACACCAACTGCTTCAAATGGAAATCACATATGAAGGATTTATTAAGAAGTAAAGTCATGTACCGGATTACCTTGGGAAAGGAAAAAGAACCCACTGGTGATGAAAAGAAAGTCAAATGGGATAATATGAATGACAAAGCATGTGGACTGATCAGAATGTCCATCTGTCCTGATTTAAGGTTCCACCTTCAAGAAATTGATGACCCCGATGAAGCTTGGGCAAAGCTTGAATCTGTGTTTGGTAAACACAATATTATTCGAGCACATCAGTTAGAAAATCAAATATTGACTTTAAGTCCAAATGATTTTTCTTGCATTGAAGACTAACTATCTAAGTTTAAAACACTTAGAATTTTATGTGAAGAGTGTAACATAAAGCTGGAGGAAGACCATTGCATATATATTATTCTTTCTAAGCTAGGTAGTGAATATTCTATGTTTGTATCTATCTTGTATGCCATGAGAGAGGCTCTAGGGAAAGCTTATCAAAAACTCACTCTTGATTACTTTTGTGATGCTTTGATTAGAGAGCAAGATAAGCTTGTACAACTTGGAGTGATCAACACTGCGGGTACCTCCAACAAAGCCTAAGTAACCAACAAAAAGATAAACCCAAGAATCCCAAGAAGCAACATCCTCGCCACAACAACAAGAAAAACAAGGGTCCCAAAGCCACTCATATAGCTTCATCTCCTAATGGTGAGAAATGAACAAAATCTAAAAATAACAAGACTGACAGACATTGCAACTTTTGTGGGAAAGATGGTTATGATGAGTCCAAATGTTTCAACAAATGGAAGCGTTAGAAGCAGCAATGAAGAAGAACAACATCAATATTGATTCCACTTCTTCTTCTTCTCATGGACATGCACTTTTTGCTTATGGTTTCTCCTTCAATGCAACTTCTACTTCTTCTTCCGATGAGTGTCTTATTGATTATAGAGCATATTATCATATGGCTAAGAATAAAGCCATATTTTCTGCTCTAAATGAATGTAACACCAAGAAAATATTTTTTGGTGGTGGTAGATCTCTTAGTGTTGTAGGATATAGAACAATTGAGGTAGATAATGGTCATTTCAATGATTTATTATTTGTTCCAAGTCTTTCCTATGATCTTCTATCAGTGTATCAAATCACTCATTCAGGTGAAGATAAAATCGTAGAGTTTTCACCTCACCAAGTTGTAATCAAGGATCTAAAAGATCCTCATCATGTTCTTGCAACTGAAATTATTGATGATATTACCAACTTGTACAAGTTTGACAACTTTTGATCATCATATTTTCCATCAGTTTTTGTTGCTCATAGCGATGACTTGAGCAAACTTTGGCATGAGCAGTTTGGTCATCTAAACTATCGCTCATTGCAGCAACTATGTAATCAACAAATGGTGACTAGTCTTCCTCTTGTTTCATGCAGAGATGGTGTTTGTGCCAGTTGTGTTCTCTACAAACATCATCATGACAGTTTTGACAAACGTTCCTCTTGGCACGCCTCGGGCCCTTTGCAGTTTTTTCATAGTAAATTATGTGGTCCACTTTCTTCTCCTTATTTTTCTAGGTGCAAGTATTTATTAACTTTCATTGATGAATTTTCCAGATGTACTTGAGTTTACTTATTAAAAATTAAGAGCAAAGTTTTTGACAAGTTTTTTTCCTACAAGGGCCTTGTAGAAAATAAATATGGACATCAAATTCAAAGGTTAAGAATAGATAATGGAGGCGAATATGTGAACAATAATTTTACAATTTATTGCACTACACAGGGCATCCAAATGAAACACATTGTTCCATATACACCACAACAAAATGGTGTTGCTGAGAGAAACAACCGCACATTAAAAGAAATGGATAATTGTATGATCCAATCTAAGGGATTAAGTCTAAAGTATTGGGCGGAAGCCATCAACAGTGAAAATTACATAGTAAATTGCACTCCCACAAAGGCTCTTAAAAATATAACACCAGAAGAAGCATAGACTAAAATTAAACCAGATGTAAGTCACTTTTGTGTATTTGGCAGTATAGCATGGACTCACATTCCTGATGAGAAAAGGTAATCATTGCAGCCTAAAAGTGAGAAGTGTATATTTGTTGGTTATTCTAAAGATGTCAAAGGTTCTATACTTCTTCAACCACATTTTAATAAAATTATTGTTAGAAGACATGTTAAATTTGATGAAAATATCTTGGCCTGCAAGCCTAATTTAGTGATTGTGCATTCTTTGACCTGCGAGCCATCTTCGGCATTTGTGCCTTCTTCTGTTCCTATTCTGATTTCTTCTTCAAATGATGACAGTGAGGATGAAAATCCACCTCTGCCTACTCACCTTCTTCCAGATGATTCCATTGAACTTGAACCAGCACCAGGACCACCACTTCCTCGATGGGTTCGTTCAACACGCGAAGAAACTAGTGATCTTATCGGTGATCCTTCATATCAGTGTCTGACATGTTCATAGTTCCAGCAATCCTCTTCTCTTTTGGCTCAATTTCCATAGACTCGTGATCCAGAGACATTTGTAGAAGATTCAGGTCATCCATATTGGGATACAACAATGAATGAAGAGTATCGTTCTTTAATGACAGATGATACTTGGGATCTTGTGTCTCTTCCAAAAGGAAGACAACTTTTCAGATGTAAATGGGTCTACAGAATTAAGTATGCATCAGATGACAGTGTTGAAAGGCACATTGATCTATGGATTAACACCCAATTGGTCCACAATCTCTATTTAAAGAGCATGGGAGGTCATTTTTCCATGATCGATTGTGAGAAACTCTCTTGTAAAATCTCTTTGTAATATTTTTCTTTTGCATTAATAAATTGCTCCAAGTCGTCGCATTGGCCGAGGTCATGGATGTTTCCCCATAGGGGTTTTACCACATCAAAATATCGGTGTGTTTATCTTTGATATAGTTGTGTGAGTGGTTACTAAAGGTGTTCATCCTTTGTTGGAATACCAATGTTGTTGAACATATACATATGTCTTAAGCAATAAAGCATGGAAAGCATTATGATCTTCAATATTACCAGGCAATGCAAGTTTGAATGCAATTGACTCTATTCTTTCAAGAAATTTATATGGACCACAATTTCTCAATTTCATATTGGCAGAACTTCCAAGATTCAAGGAATTGTTCCTTAGAATCACCCAAAGGTAAACATGGTCCCCAACTAGAAATTCTCCATGCCTCCTGTTATCCCCCATTCCTAGGGATAAATAAGGAGATGATGTCTCGAGGCCCTCGGGTTGCATACATGGAGTGTCGAGGGATGAATTGACTTGTGTTTTCCACTTACATAGATGAAGACTTGCTTCACCATCATACTTCTTTGATTCATCATGATGGCATTCCCCACATCATCCTGTTTCTGGAAGACATTGGGTATTGCTCCATGAGGTACAAGTCAGGTATTGTGGTAAGTGTCACTTTAATACTTGAGGCATCTGAGTATGTTTCATTTAAATATGCTTTTGATTATAGAAAGTCAAATTGGAAATTATGTTCTTTGCCTTGTTTCACCTTGGTGATTGACATTGTGCCCTAGTAAGTGGTCACCCTTTGGGAAAGGTTTTCTACTCGCAAGTCTCATTGATGATTCATTATACCATTCCTGATCATACTTGTCACTTTTCACACTTCATCCTTTTCATTCCCCCATCTTTTGGGGTTTTCGGGTGTACTGACCCAAGAAGGGATTGTACCTCATTTCATGGGAAGAAGGGGTTGAAGGCCCAGAGGGAATGTAGCTGGAAAAATATTAAATCCAAGTCATAACCTTCTATATGCTCTCCCAAAGAGGTCTTGAGAATGATGAAATGTTTATCCTAAAATAATTTGAATGCATGCAAAAGAAAACTCACATTATATAGATGTCTCGCTTGTTGAGGTGTGCACATGCATTAAATGTCCCGTTCTTTCCATGCATATAACACTATGTGTACCTCTAACTTCAAGTGATGTTGCGGTACTCTTTTCTTTCCATGTCTTATAGTACCCAATTGTTTTGGACTTTAATTAATTAATGGCAAATAAATGGGATTGGAAAAACGATGCATTGAAAATGAAGGTGCAACACACCCTCTACAAAGGCACCCATAAATGAGACAATATGAACCCTTGTATGTCATGAACCCCATGCCCAAAAGTTTTACCCCCGTCCACTTCATCTTCTTCACATGAATTAGAGAGGGTCCTCCTAGGAAACACTCCTTGACTTGATGAATGACTCACCCAATAGGTCACCTTGACAACCCTCCCATACCTAAACTTGGCAAGTTGCATGTTAAGAACCAAACATCAATATAGCATAGAAAAACCTCAGGAAAATTACTCAACACCTTGAAAAAAAGATAATTTCAGATAATAAGCCTCTTCGAGGGGGCAACCTCCTTTTACCCCACTTAAATGTTCAAGTACAAGATGATTCAAAATGAAAATGTCTCCTTGGTATATATAGGAGACTAGGAGCTTTAATGGCCTAAAGCCGACATAAAT
>JASDQU010249745.1:2211-16403 GCA_032191745.1 Picea mariana | reverse complement strand
CAGTAAAATGTTGAGAGATTATCCTTTAAAATATGACATCATGGAGAAGCACGTGTATCCTTTGGTCAAGGCATTGAAAGAATTGAGGGTTTACATTCTACATTCACATACCACGGCTTATGTTCCCAGCAGATCAGTAAAGGACATCTTGACACAACCCGATCCTGAAGGGAAGAGGGGAAAATAGATTGCAGTGTTGTTAAAAGGCGATCTTGAAATCAATCCCACGAAGTTTATCAAAGGACAGGAATTTGCTAGACTAATGGCACAAACAAACTGCGAACTCTTGGGAATTAACTTCACTGCAGATCTATCAGACAATATAGCAGAGGAAGAAAGGGAAACTCCACAAATATCTCAGAAGTTTCCTGACTCTGCATGGTATGTAGATATCATTTTTTTGTCGAAAAATCTGCAGGCTCCTCCCGAGTATAGTAAAACAAAGGCTAGATTCTTGAAACTGAAGGCAACAAAATTTTGTATAGTAAATGAATTGCTATACTAGAAATACCTAGAGGGGATTTTATTGATTTGTTTAATCGAAGAAGAAGCAGAAAAAACCATCAAAGAGTTCCACAAAGGTGACTGTGCAGGTCATCATTATTGGAAGACGATTGTACATAAAATTTTGAGAGCTGGTTTTTATTGGCCTAGGATTTTTCCTAATTTTTATAAAGAGGTTTCAAAGTGCCATGAATGTCAAATCTTTGATGGGAAAGGAAAATTGCAGTCTCTATCGTTAAAACCCATTTTAGTAGGAGTGCCTTTCAAACAATGGGGCCTGGATTTTATAGGGGAGATACATACATAGTCCTCAGCTCAATACAAATGGATCCTGACTGCAACAGATTATTTTACTAAGTAGATTGAGGTTGTTCCTACCAGACAGGCTACAAATGATGTTATCATTCGATTCCTAGAAGACAATATCTTGTCCAGATTCGGATGCCCGGTCAAGATTATAACAGACAATGCAGCGACCTTCAAGTCTAAAAAATTGGAGAAATTCTACAGTGATTACAACATTACCCTTGGTCATTCCACATCATATTACCCTCAAGGGAACGGGTTGGATGAGTCTTCGAATAAAAGCTTGGTCAGAATCATCACAAAATTGTTGCAAGAGAATAAAAAGGCGTGGCACAAAAAGCTCATCCATGCACTGTGGGCTGATAGGATATCCCCAAAAATATTTATTGCCACATCTCCTTTCTAGATCGTTTATGGTATAGAAGCCATCTATCCTACTACATTTGGATTTTTGGTGATGAAGTTGTTATAGGAGAAAGAAGCAGAAACAAATGTCAGTCGGAAAAGAGATGATGATCTCATCAACGTACAACAGACCAGAGAAAAGGCCTTCAATAACACCCAGCTACGTTAAGACAAGATCAAAGAAGCTTTCAACAAACATACCAAGGTAGATGACTTCAAACTAGGAGACTGGGTACTAAAATGGGATGCCAGAAATGAAGATAAGGGTAAACATGGGAAATTTGATAACCTATGGTTGGGTCCATTCAAAATCGCAGCTTACCATGGGAGCAAAGCCTATTTGTTAGAGGAAAGTAATGGAAAATTTGCTAGAGGAGGGCCTGTGAATGGCAAGTTCCTCAAGCATTACATTGTTTGAAAAAATAATCACCCCACCATTCATTGTATATAATCGTTCTACTTTTTCCTTTATGCATAAAATATTGGAATAAAGGCAACATAGTTGAAGCCTGAGGTTAGGGCCCTGAGCTATGCTTGACATATTTTAAGTTTTTGAATAAAGATCAGCATATTCATATCACATTAATAGACCACATCCCAATGGGTAGGAACTTAGTCTTTAGTTCTTTGCTACCTCATAAGGAGGGTAGCATCCCCAGTTGGAGCCAATGTTATCACTATAACAATTTTCGGATGGAATCCAAGTTTCAAAATATTAGCGAAGAACTACATTTCTATGGAAGTATGATAGTTTGGATGACCAGACTATATCTGGTGACATATAGACAAGTATAGCGGAGGCAGAAAAGGGAGGATTCAGTGGACTGTCGATCTTGAAAGTATCCTGGATCAACAGCTAAGGTGCATATCGGGGAATGAAGCAGCGTGGAGAATAATTAGTCGAGGGTGGGTCAGGGAAAATCGTCATGGTTTTATCTATGGACGTGTGGAATCTCTAGAGGTACATCGGGACGAAAATATGTCTGACTAAAACCACTTTCTCCAACCCCCGATGTCAAAAGTTGTTGGTTCAAGGTACACCGTCGATCTTGAAAGAGGCCCGGATCAATAGCTAAGGCACATATTGGCAATTGAAGTAGTGCAAAGATTAATCAGATGAGGGTGGGTCGGGGAAAATTGTCGTGGTTTAAATCCTAGATGCGTGGTGACCTTAGAGACACATCGGGGTGAAAAGCAATCTGCCTAAAACCGTTTTCTCCAACCCCCGATGTCGATAGGCAAGTATAAAAAGAGGACCCCTGGCATTATTTTATGATATGTTAAAGCATTCAACGTTCGGAAATTGGTGCAAAGCACCCATTTGAAACTCAAGCCAAGAACTGAATCATATTTGTGTTGCCTTCGCTGCTTAACAGTTATTTTCCACCATGGCCGCTAATCCTATTGTTTTATCCATGAATGAACAAGACATCTCCTCCAGAGAAGAATCCCTAATTGACAGACACTCTGACATTTTCGACACAAAGATAACAGTTTCACCTATTTCTATATCCAGATCAAATTTGTTAGACAATGTGGGAATGCGCATACCTTTCCTCGAAGCGACTCAAGCTTCCATCACCCCTTACATCGTAGAAGTAGTCTTTCCTTTCCCTGAATTTGTTAGTTGGTGTGCAAAGCGATATTCTCAGGAAGAAAGATTCATTTTGAATAAATTAGGGTCAGAGGTTTTATGTGAAATAGATAGTCCCTCGCTCTGTCACACCCTCAATATACCAGAGTCCTTCCCCACAATGTCAGAGCCCTTTGAGGAATAGAAAGTGATCATGATCTATCGAGAATGCTTACCAAAAGTAAAAACCTTTCCTCTAACAAATAGGTAGCAAAGCCTATTTGTTAGAGGAAAGTAATGGAAAATTTGCTATAGGAGGGCCTGTGAATGGCAGGTTCCTCAAGAATTACATTGTTTGAAAAAATAATCACCCCACCATTCATTGTATATAATTGTTCTACTTTTTCCTTTATGCATAAAATATTGGAATAAAGGCAACATAGTTGAAGCCTAAGGTGAGGGCCCTGAGCTATGCTAGGCATATTTTAAGTTTTGAATAAAGATCAGCATATTCATATCACATTAATAGACCACATCCCAATGGGTAGGAACTTAGTCTTCAGTTCTTTGCTACCTCATAAGGAGGGTAGCATCCCCAGTTGGAGCCAATGTTATCACTATAACAATTTTTGGATGGAATCCAAGTTTCAAAATATTAGCGAAGAACTACATTGCTATGGAAGTATGATAGTTTGGATGACCAGGCTATATCTGGCGACATATAGACAAGTATAGAAGAGGTAGAAAAGGGAGGATTCAGTGGACTGTCGATCTTGAAAGCATCCTGGATCAACAGCTAAGGTGCATATCGGGGAATGAAGCAGCGTGGAGAATAATCAGTCGAGGGTGGGTCGGGGAAAATCATCATGGTTTTATCTATGGACATGTGGCATCTCTATAGGCACATCGGGACGAAAATATGTCTGACTAAAACCACTTTCTCCAACCCTCAATTTCAAAATTTTTTGGTTCAAGGTACATCGTCGATCTTGAAAGAGGCCCAGATCAATATCTAAGGCACATATTGGCGATTGAAGTAGTGCAAAGATTAATCAGACAAGGGTGGGTCGGGGAAAATTTTCGTGGTTTAAATCCTAGATGCGTGGTGACCTTAGAGACACATCGGGGTGAAAAGCAGTCTTCCTAAAACCGTTTTCTCCAACCCCCGATGTCGATAGGCAAGTATAAAAAGAGGACCCCTGGCATTATTTTATGATATGTTAAAGCATTCAACGTTCAGAAATTGGTGCAAAGCACCCATTTGAAACTCAAGCCAAGAACTGAATCATATTTGTGTTGCCTTCGCTGCTTAACAGTTATTTTCCACCATGGTCGCTAATCCTATTGTTTTATTCGTGAATGAACAAGACATCTCCTCCAGAGAAGAATCCCTAATTGACATACACTCTGACATTTTCGACACAAAGATAACAGTTTCGCCTATTTCTATATCCAGATCAAATTTGTTAGACAATGTGGGAATGCGCATACCTTTCCTCGAAGTGACTCAAGCTTCCATCACCCCTTACATCGTAGAAGTAGTCTTTCCTTTCCCTAAATTTGTTAGCTGGTGTGCAAAGCGACATTCTCAGGAAGAAAGAGTCATTTTGAATAAATTAGGGTCAGAGGTTTTATGTGAAATAGACAGTCCCTCGCTCTGTCACACCCTCAATATACCAGAGTCCTTCCCCACAATGTCAGAGCCCTTCGAGGAACAGAAAATGATCATGATCTATCGAGAATGCCTACCAAAAGTAAAAACCTTATTTATGTAGACCATTGTCAAGCCTGAACACCATTCAGAGAGTCTGACGTTATCTGTCAGTGTAACTGTCATGGTCATCGAAGTCCAGTGGGCTTGTTCTCTGCTAAGTCAAATTTTAGGATTGGACAACGATAAGTTTGTGGTAGAAGTCATGTTAGGTTTCCTGTTAATTTTCTTTCTCTCTGGTCAGTCAGTTTTGACAAATTTATTGTTGACAATACGCATCAATAGCTGGTTAACTTAAATGCATTGAAGCACTTCAGATACTACACACACTTGCTGAGAACGTTTCTGGAATATAACACAACCGAATTTACTGAGACTGCATTTATTTTGACTAAGTGTAAAAGGATCACCATGCTTATTTTCATCAATAAGATTATGTCTAGCGTGTACAATATTATTTTCGGTTCAAATCTGCCAAGGGTTATGGGGGAAATGAAAAGCTCTTTACAACCAAATCCAAAGAGCAAGATAGGAGATTGGATGTTGTTCATACAATCTACTATGATTTGGGTATATGGCTGTTAGGAAGGACCTTATATTTTACAAGTCTTTTTGACTCCCATAATATTTTCTTTGGAGTTCATAACACAAAGGATCATCTCAGAGACAGAGCATTTTTTGAAAGCGCACAAGGCTTCTAACTTAAAGTTTCCTTTTATAGTTGGACCCTGTGTGGTAAAGAACAAGTCATACCTGCCTTAGATCCAATCCAAACTCAGTGAATTCGGATTCATGCAGTTGCGGGGGAGGAAATATGGTCTGCATCAGATCATATCAAATAGGATATTGTCAAGCAAACAAGGCCCCTATGAACATGAGCATGTTGAAGGATTCGATAAGCTAGCCAATCTAGAAACCTCTGTAGATATGGAGTTCACTCTGCAGCATGATCAGACAAAACATACAAAAACAGTCTCTCAGTAGAGCCCAACATAGAAACCTTACCCTAGGCTAGTTGTCAAAGCTCCTAAAATGAGCATCTACAATAACAGGAGGAGTTCAGAGGCCTTGGGTGCCAGTAACCAGCAAGATACTCTCAATAAAATGAAAAACATATCATCCTCTCAAATAGTCGACCTAGAAGAAGAAGAGCCCAAAGGGAGAACATCCATGGAGATGATGGAAGGTGAAACCAAGAGAGAAGAA
Source organism: Picea mariana (assembly GCA_032191745.1). Taxonomy (NCBI): domain Eukaryota; kingdom Viridiplantae; phylum Streptophyta; class Pinopsida; order Pinales; family Pinaceae; genus Picea; species Picea mariana. The sequence continues at coordinate 10,698 of JASDQU010249745.1, read as the reverse complement.
GTTGTTACAGGAAGCATGCCACAAAGTGAAAGCAACACAAATCTTTTTAGCAGTAGGAAACACATATTTAGCCAAACACTTGGGGCATTTTATCAGTCCAAGGAAGATTTAATGAACTAGTATGTTGTGAAGGGAAGTATGGCCAATAGCAAAATAAGGGACCTGTTGCCCTAAGTAGAGAAGATATCCTAGCATAAGACTTCACTGCTCTCAATTAGGGATGCGGAAAGAGAGACGTTTAATATAGCAGTGGCTAATGATGATAAGGTTCTAAGATCAAAATGCATTATGAAAATATTGGTGCCCCTGACAAAGTAAAGTTCCACAGAAATGTCAGTGACATGCTATATTATGATTATTTGAGCTTAGGTTTGAGGTTTGCGATATTTAAAATGCATGCACTCAAACTAGATGGACAATTGAAGTAGGAAAAGGCATCCAACAAAGCCTAGATGACACAGGTCAAAAGGTTAGAGTCTGAAGGCCCTCAAGGGGTAAAATCTTCTCTGGATGAGAAATATAAGATGATCCAAAGCCTAAAGAAAAAGCTAAAGATTTACCCTACAGATCATCCACAGATAGTAGAGTTGATTGCTTTGGAACAGGAGAAGGAAACATGCAGATAAGAGGCACTCAATCATAAAGCTAAAGTGCTACAATTGGAAAAGGAGAAAGAGAATTGGTCACAAGTACAGGCAGTTACATCAGATTTGGCTGTCATTGTACCTACTAATACAAAGGTTGGATCAAGTACTGAGGGGTTATTCCAAGGCATGTCCTAGGTAAGATTAAAAATAGGGGAGATCTAGAGTCTCAAAGAAGTCATAGAAAAGTTGAAACAAGAAATGAAAGTGAAAGATGAAAAGATGGCTCAACTTCACATAGATAATCAAGATTTGCAAGAGATAGTGAGCAAGCTAAAAACCAGGTTAAAGGGAAAAACACTATTACATGGAGCCAAACATGTGATATGGGATGTCATTGCTGCAAAGGCTGCTAAATTTAGGGTTTATCTGAATTTTATAAATGACAAAGACAACATGGCTGCTACGGCTCAGAGCAGGTGTACCATTGTTAATGAAGTATTAGCCAAGAAGCCCTCGGAATGGGCCCAAAATGTTATTGACCTGCTAAATTATGTGCCAACTGTTGATCTCCAAACTATCAAGGTAAAGGATAGGACTTTTTTGATCATTTCGGTCAAGAGGATCATCGCCAAGAACAACTTGCTCAGATCAGTCCAGAACAAAGCTATGCAAATGAAGCACAACATACAAGAGTTTAAAGATGCATTTGAACAATTGTTTATCAAAGGCCTCCCATCATTTTTGGATGGAAAAGGTTCATTATACAATCAATAAGACTACAATTCTCTCCTCATTCATTGCATAATGGACCATTCTAAATTTGAAGCTATGGAAGAAAGTCTGAAAGGCCCAAGTCTGGTTGAATGTTTAGCTACAAACTTTGAAATTTTGAATAAGTTCAAAACAGTGAAAGTTGGCCTGCCGACTATGTCCCATGCCACATGCATTGACTGGGAGATTTTGATTAAAGAGATGGACTACAAGATCCCCTCCAACTCACAATGGAAGGAAATCGTGCGGCTGGGTAAGACAAAATGAAATTTTCCCGGAACCATTAAATGATCTCCAGGTGTCATCAAATTTGCAGATTTGACAGAAGACCAAATCGATACAGATGTCGTGAAGGAAGCTAAACAATCGGAGGAATCCATTTTTTTTTAAACATCTTTTTGTTCAATCATTGTAAATCGGTTTCTATATCGATACTGTCAGTTGAAATTATTATAATCAATTTTAGGAGCTAAAGGGTTTCAATTTCAACCATAGTAATCAAATTGTATAAATACTAGGATACTTGAATGAACTAATGTTGGCAGAAGTGCAAGGGCACCTTTTGGTTGTTGTGAACTATATTGTAATCTTCTAAAGATGAATTGAATATATATGCAGAAGCTTTTGAAATATCTTTGAAAAGATTCTAATGGTGGTGATATGATCTTTGCAATTCTTCATTGTATGTATTTACTGTGATCTTTATTTCCATTCACATTTTCTTATGTCTAAATTGGAGAGTTAGAGGCCCAGAATTCATCTGATGATGCTCTTGGCTCAAGCAATTTAAACTGTGTGATTGTCTTCTTAGATAATTCAGAATTCATTTCCGAAATGATCTGATGTAGTTATTTGATTCTCTTTCCTCTTACCACTCTAATTAAATTCAAGTTATAACTCAGATTCATTGCCTCATTTAGCCTTCATCCTCTGGAGAATTCTATCAGTTGATCATTATTTTCGTTCACTTTCAGAATTGTGACTCCATAGCCCTGTGTGTTCGTCCCCTTCATTGCCAACAATTTTATTAAAAACCCCCAAAAGAAACCAAATCTAGCCACCAATTTCTAAAGAAATATCAAGTGACAAGAGAGAGCCCTCTCTAAGTTGAGTCGACTAGTGCCTCAGCTCTAAAGCTGGTTGAAATAGTTACCTCTGTCATTTGTCTATCAGCCAGACAAAATTTATAGAGTGCTAACACCATCAAATAAGCATAGATGATTTTAGGGGCTAATTTTCACTCATGGGCTAATTTTCCATGGTTTTTCCAAAAATGAGATTCACTATTTTAAAAATGATTCGCCCAAATTCTATAGGATAAAATTATTTTACCTTAAAAATTGCCAAAATTTTATAAAAACTATATAAAATCCTTATAAATTTGAATATTTTTTCAAAAATATCGCCAAACATTTATAGTTGGAATATGAAGGATTAGTAATATTCGCCAAGGCTTCTATATTTTAAAATAAATTTCCATCCTTAAAATCATCCCTGTAAATAAGATTATCATTCAAATAACTTCAAATATTACAAGGGCTCTTGTACCTGGGAAAATGGCCCACAGAGAAATACAGAAAACTATAGACAGTACTTGCAAACCCTAGCAATCTCTTGTGTTGTTGTACGACCTTGTACTTTCATGATTCCTGAGATGTACATGACTTTCCTTAAGTAAACCCATGTATATGCACTTGTCTCCATTGATACCTACATACATGAACTCAAATACTATATAGAACTCCATACAATGAAACCATCTTATTGCATCTTTAATCAGCTCAAATTTGCTTCTGATTGCCTCTATTATGTCTTCGCCCTGACTTGATATCTAGATGGAAGTCCTTCTCCACCTTTCCAAGATCGCATTCAATCACAGTCCTTTATGATCCAATTCTCTAATAAAAAATTCTTCTCTTATCTATGTCAATGTGTCAAGTCTTCTCCTTTAGCCTTCCCTTACTTTTATAAGATTGAATTATGACCTAACCCTAATCTCCAAAGTGATTGATGATTGAGATTAATTCTCACCTCACTTGAGTTCAGTGACTATTATTTAATTCACTAATGCTAATTAAAGTATTTCTTTAAATAAAACTCAACTCACTAATAAAATAACTTTACTTTAATAATTTCTTTAATTAAAGTAAAGTCTTAAGGTAGAAGGATTTGGACGAGTTCCACACATCTAGACACTTAGACCTATGCAAAAGTACTTTTTTGATGCTACAAACATCAACAAAAAGGGCATCACAAGAAATCAATATCATACATATTGTTTGCAAGCTTCATCATACTCCATTTCAAAACCCATCCATACTTCACATTCTCTTCATTAACTCCATTTCATCTACACCTCATCATCCTTGTTTCCAATTTAAAATTTCACCTAAGAACTGCATAACACAATAAAAAACAAAACTTGTATGAACATCGCAATGACAATCTCCATCATCATACATCTTGCAAAATAACTCTTTGCTACATCAATATAGTGATTTCTGTTGTTGTCAAAGATAATGACAAGGTGTATTTTTTTGTTGTTGACGATAATAATATATTGATTTTCCTATGTGCAAAAGAAACAATACAGTAAGTTGTATCAACACCACCAGTTTTTGTTTCTAGAACAGATTATCCACCATTGCAAGGTCATGAGAGGACATCATCAAAATCAAATCATGTGATCCATATTGGATAAATATATAATTTTCCATCTATCTTCATACTTTTTGGGTGGAAAAATCAAAAGAATTTTCTTGCAGAGCCCATTTTAGCAGCAAGTCCCAATTTGGAGATTTGGGGTATAAAACCTTATAGATGAATCTAGAGGCATAAAAAACATTTTTTGGGGTCAAAACATTTTAATAATATCTTCCAATCCCTTGACACTATTCTACATACTAATACCTTTCCAATCGTAAAAAAATCACCTCAATCGGAGCTTGTATGTGGTATTTATGGCTCCCGTGAGTTGACCTACCTTGTTGATATGTAAAATACTATGGATATTCCATTGGAATAGCTCATCACAATCTATATTATAAAATTATGAAATATTATACTATGCAGACCAATTTTCCTTAGATCCCAGATTAATTAATTAGTAACTTTGCTTGAAATTATGAAATAACAGGATTACAAAAATGAAATAAATGAAAAACAATATACACACCACCCATATAATTGAACACAAGATGTATCCTGGGAAACCCAATATGGGAAAAATCCCAACTAGAAGGTGAGGCATATGCTCTGGTCTCTTTTCTTCCATTACGGAAAGCATGTACAAAGAAAGAGGAACTCACTATGGAGTTTCATTTGATGTTGTGTCTTAAATGCCTACTAAACAATATCATGTCTCCTTTGTTATGATCTAAAAATACCACTCCCTAGATGCTTCACTAATCTACATAACAAGTACTATACAAAATAATCAAACCCCTTCTTGTCCTAGCACCCTAATATTTAACATAGCCTGATAGCCATATAGGGTTAGGGTTTTGACTTCCTCAACCCTCAATTAGTGATAAGGCGTGCACCTTCTATAATCTTCTTGAAATTCCACACGTGCCTAGGCCCATATATGTGAGTAATGGGGGCTGATTTGGATTCCACTAACACCATAGTAGTTAGAAAGGTAGGTCAACTTGTGAGAGAATAAATTTTTCATATGAGCTTTGATTGAGGAATTCTATTCACCGTTGGAAAGGTCTCGGAGTGTAGAACATTTTCAAGGGTGTGTGCACAATTTTTGGACACTATAACCCCAAAAAAATTCATTTAGTGACTCAAAATGGCTCGAGAAGGTTCTGGACCCCAAGTTTTCAAACTAGGACCTACCACTAAAATGACCCTGCAAGTTGATTCCTCGAATTATTTCCACCAATAATGTACCAAGATAGATGATAAATTGTATGATGATCTAATATGGATCATACCTCCCCATTTAGGGAGGATATTGGTCCCCAAAATATTTACTAAATGAGGTGAGGAAAGTTTTCGTCTACTTTCTCCCTAGAGTACCATTTTTCTATGCCTAGAAGTTGTCTTTTGAACTCAGTTTGCCAAAGGTCAATTTACCTCCATCTTGTACTTTTGGACTTCCTCTGCAAAATTGTGTCTTATGCCAACTCTACCTGAGAATTTGGTTCTAAGTCCACTATGGTAGGTAGGCCATACTCCACCTCCTGATCCAATATGGAATGATCATAGAGTTTCAAATTCTCCACATTCATTACTGATTAAATGTGCATGTATGGGGGTAGATTGAGTTTGTAGGCATTATCTCCCACCTTCTCCAATACCTCAAAAGGACCATACTTGTTATCACCTAAAAATAGCTCAATACGATATATAGGTGATCACCAGAGAAGTCATCAATTTAACAAGCCAAAAAGAACACTCTCAACATTAACAGGTTCCATTCAAAAAAATAAAAAAAACTATGGACAGTGGGATTATCAATATCAACATGGAATACCAAAGATATTTTTTTGCTATTATCGAAAGACAACATGGGTTAACAAACACAAATTTGCGCTATTAGCACCGTTAACGCAATTGTCATCAGAAAGACCTCCACTAATCTAGAAAAAAAGTGCATTAATGAGCTCGTTGGGATCTCACACACCCTCAACTCAGGTGTACTTTAGGAGGTCAACTATCCAGCTCTATAAGTAGCTATGGGACCACTAAAAGGATATGGGATACACCTATACAAAGGATCCCCTTTCACATTGAGAACCAGATAGATAAAATATTGAAAGGAACCTATAAAAGGATGCCTTGGGTATGCACAAAAGAGAAGACATTCATTGTAGTGTTATGTTGTTAGTTTGAACCTTGAGAATCCTCAATTCTCCCAAGTTCATTCAAACATCCATAGCCAAGATTTATTTGGTGTGCCAAAATTCTCGCCATTTGAGAGTTTGGGTACAATGTTTCAATCCATTTTCATTTTGTTAGAGAAGGAAAAAGGTTCTAAGAAGGAATAACATTGAACCTCCCAAGGAGGAAGAGGGGAGCTCACTATCTCTCTAATTTCTCTACAGTGTTATCAATATAGCCTTGTCATTGGTAACAATTCTCTTTTTTTAGTTTTTATCGGTTATTCTTCATGCAATCTCTTGTTTATGTTGGATTTCAATTTATCTTTCAATGTAGTTCACTAACCATTTCATTTCATTAAATGTGGTGTTAAATACAACCTATATTGAAACTTAAGGGGTTGTTGTTTGCTAACTCTAGTGAAAACAATTTCCCAATAGATTGGTGACCATACTGGGGATTTCAATCCAAATTCTCCCTCTTCGGGCTCTTAGGGTCTTTTTTCTTACCGTTCTTTATATGTAGGACTAGTGATTTACCCCCTTGACCATTCAAGTTAAGTGTTTAGACCTCAAGTAGGGAAAATTCTATCTGAATTTTTTTTCCTGTCGTTGTTTAATCGTTAACGTGGTTCTTGGGGAAACAATCACATTGAAGTGCATGATTATTTCTCTGCACCAATTTTAATTCAGCATTGTCCATGTTGATTGCATCATTATCGTGACTGTGGTTTCTACAACTCACGTTGACTCCAATTTTCTGCCTATTTTTGGGGATTTTCGGCTTCTTCTCAAGACATAGGTTATAGGATTTATTTTTGTGAACTTTGTAACACTAATAAAATTTCCCTTTGAGTTTTTTCTTGCAAAAGTAGATTAGTTAAACACACTCAGGTAAAGTAAAAAGAAACATTTTCCTTTTTCTTTGCCACGTAGATGGTTAAATCAAAAGAATTTGAATTCTTAACTTAATTTATTTTCAGCAATCAAATCATTTACAGGACTAGGAACTCCTTTAGTCACCTCTAATTATGTTCTTTCCCTCTCACTTTCTCGAGTGATCTTGGGAAATCAGAAAGGAGTGTCCAAGTGTGTTCCATCTGCTATTTTTTTCACAAATCACATTAACAAGTTAGTTGAGTCTAAAGCCCCTTCAACACATCATAGTTTTCTTTATAAGGAAGGAAATAACCAAGTTGTAAAGGACCCATACATGTCCACATTGCTACAAACTAGGATAACTTCATTTTCATAGAGAAAAAAACACAGTAAGTTAAAGGATTGGTAAGGGCCCCATATGTCCACAGCAATGACAAACTAGGTTTAGTGTTTTTAATTATGCAAGGATTGGTCAAAACATTTAGTAAGTTAATAACAAGACAAGTAAAGGACCCCACGACGTCCATATACTTCAATATTACAAATAACATGCTAAAATATTTTTGCACACTTACATATTTTCACACAAACGCACTCTTCACACATAATAAATATTATGATAGATCACTTACATCAAAGTATGCTCTCCTCCCTACACTCACAAGCAATCTAGGAAGATCAGAAAGACTTAAGAAATCTTTAGAAAATTTTCAAGAACACCATTAATTCAACAAAATTGGTCCTAGACCCCAATCTCACAGCCTTGTTCACCAAAACTCAACCATAAAATAACTCACTAAATCCTCCACAAGAGGTAAAAAAATAAAATTTTAGTTTAAGTAGGATTTCGGGGGTAGGTATCTAAACAAAAACTTATCATATCTTTTCATTTTGAAACTTAGTGGTTGACAAATTACGGAAATTGAAATACTCCAATTCAAGTGTTCCAACACCATAAGGCAGGTATACACCTGTTAAGGGGTGAATGTTGAGGTTTGGTTGTTATGTGTGTGCCTTCTTGAGCCACCCAACTCTTATGAGGTTACCCGACTCGTGATCGATTTCTTAGGAAAAGAGTCCCCTGTTGCACTTAACCAAGGTACCTTAGTGTGAAAAACCTAGGATTTTTTACACAACTGGTGGATTTGGGCTACAACCCACCTTAGTCACATTTCTTTTGGATATTGAGAAATATCTCCAGCTATTTTGGTATATGCACCAACTACCCCTCATTATAACTAATATTTCATACCTTCACTAGCTTCTCTTTCAATGGATTCAGAACCCATTGTTGAGTGTTATTATAAAGGCCAATGACATTGATGGGAAGGATGATAGGTCTCTAGGACGCATGCTTCTTGTTTGTCTATTCCTCCACATGGATAATATCTCCAACCTACCCAACCAACATTTTTTCTTTA